>JAFREQ010000213.1:75000-280183 GCA_025331565.1 Holacanthus passer | reverse complement strand
CTTTGATTGCAGCATGATTTAAGTTTAGATCACCTGAACTTGCTGTTGAGTTGTTTCTTGTTTTTTTCTGGAGATCAGATAGATGCAGCTTGTGATTTTCGGTTGCTTTTATTATGTAAATACAGCATTGCATGATGGGACATATAGCCATTATTTTTCACCTAAAATGTTGAAATTCTTTGTCAGCCTCAGTACAAAAATGTTTCTTCTATACTAAGGTCCTCCAGATTCAGACAGCCTTCTATAATGTGTGGTTTTTGTCATTTCCAGACTGTAATGACCGTCATTCAGTGCAGCGTGTCTGTGAAAGAGTCTGGCATCTGTGAGCTGTACAACTCATACTTACCTGGCAGGGGAGATACCATGATCAAGAAGGTGGTTCACCCAGGGCGAGGCTCAGCCATTGCACTCCGGTTGTGCTGACCCCTGCGAATTCCCCAAATGTGGGAATCTCGACTGCATAATTTCTGGTAGTGGGGGACTGCGTTCGCGCTCTCCCCTGATAACATGTGAAAAGAAAATTGAAGGGATTTCAAGAAGCTTGAACACTGCAAGAACAAGTCGGACTGTGTGGAAGTCACCTTTGTCTCCTCTGTAGCTGTGTCAGTAGGAATTAATAGCATGTTATTTGCTTTTTTCTACTTAAGATGTAGATCATGTTCTGTGATAATGTTATTAATATGCCCTCACACATATTTAATCATGAGAAACAGACACCTACAAAGTGTTTTACATTTAAAAACAACAATAATTATCTGCAGATAAAATACAGAGCAAAAAAAATATATAAACAGATCAAATAAATAAATAAAAAGAATAAAAAAATATAAAAACTACAGAACATCATCTAAGAAAAGCCATATGATAAAAGTGAATTTTAAGAAGAGATTTAAAAGAGAATACCACCACTACACCCATACTTCCATGGTTTCCTCTCATTTTTAGCTTTTAGCTTGTGAATTTTATTTAATGTGTTTTATGTCAATCAATTATTTCTGATTGCATTTAAGTGCATTGCTGCCATTGTGCAAGCACAGGAACATCATCACAGACACCAGATGTAAAACTCAGGTATACTGTGAAATACAGAAAGATTTACCTGGCGATGATCGGCTAAATCAGCGTTTTGTGAACTTGTCTTATGGTCGGTAATACAGCAGAGTTTCAATGCAGTAAATAATAAACTAATGCATAATCCTAACTGGTTTTGTTTCACTTCCCAGACTCCCAGTTGAAGGATAATCCTGTTGTATGTGATGTACAGGTAAGTGTTTGTTTACTTAATAATTTTTGTGAATTCCTCCTCCTTACAATGTGGGAGGTAGTAGCTTACTGAAACCAACCAATATTTTCTTTGTCTTTGTAAAGGAGTGATTATGATTATGATTATGCCTTTACAAAACGGACAAGCTATCAAAGCAACCGCCAAGTACCAGGATGAGAGTGACAGTGACTGATGGGGATCCATGTGTCCCTGTTGGAAACTATGAGAATGCAGTCCAACAAACTATCATGTGTATGTGTAAATGAGGAGTATTTGCATTGGTAATACAAAATGATATACTCAAAGTGTAGAGAATTTTTTTTTTTTAATGTGAACATACTGTACAGTACATGTGAATGTACTGTACTTTGACTGAAAGTTGAGGTATGTAGCCACACAAACTATTTTACTCATTGTTAATGCTTTCAAGCTCATTGAAACAAACTCTGATGTAAAACAATTTTCACCAATTTGTAAATTTCTTTCCTCATGAACAGCATTTCATCACAACCTGATAGTTAAAAATAATCAGGAATAGTGCTAATATTTATTGGGGATTTTTTTGTGTGTGAGTGGGGTTGGGTTTTTTTTAAATGCTTTGTTCTGTTGTTGTGTTATTTTATTTTAAGTAATCGTTTGCTCTCCTAACTTTCATTATATTGCCTACAATGTGGGACTTGTTGCCCTTAACTTTGTTTTCTAAAACTGGAGCTTATGGACAAAAAACACCATACAAATGTGCTTCTGGTTTTTTTTTGGTTTTTTTTCTCAAATATCTTCACATGTCTTCTAATCAAGATGGTGCCTTGTCTTTACAACACTCCGTTTTCTTTGAAATGGGCAGCAGTCTCAAATTTGTAAATGCTTTGACGTAAATGTACATTTTTGATTCTTTCGGTGGAATTATGTAGTAAATACAAAAGTGTTTAAAAAAAGTGTTAAACAAACCAGAATATGTTGATGAGAGGATGAGATCAAGGAGCAGACAGGAGTTAGTTTGTACAGAGCAGACGGTGTTGGACTTGGATCGGGATGTGGAAGTAACAGTCTGCTGCTGATGAAAGCAAAACTTTCCTTTGGCAGAGTGAGAGATGGGCAGGATTTGGTCACACTGTTGTAAATGCATCACTCGGGCAGGGAACGGGTTGAACTAGGCGTCAGTAGGACAGGGAGTATTTTGGGCTGGCTACACAGAAAGTAGCGGGTTGCTGCAAAGTGCTGAGCAGGACTTTCCTTCCAAACAGAAATGTCACAGCTGAAGAGGATGAGGAAAGTTTGACTTGGTGCAAAGTTACTGCGAAGGAGGCAGGGGATGTTTGGATTGAGGTGGATAGACACATAGGACCTTATTCTGTTGTTTTTCACTTAACACCTTTTCATTTGAATTTAATTTACTACCTCATACAAACACCAATCCATATGTGATTCTAGCAGACATGTATAAAGGCTGAACTTGTAGGTGGAAGTAACCTGTTGATGTGTCTTCTTCTTTATAACAGAGGAATGTTTCTGATGTTGAAAATCACAGAAATTGGCAGAGGTTGCTTTCACTCATGGACTGATATAGATCATAGAAGTTTCACTCTGCTGTGATGAGGATAAATTGGAGAAATGACTCGTCTGGGCAAACACTGAGCTCACTGAAGTCAGGTCTTTTAGGTTTGTCATAAGAAAAAAATTTGGAGGAAATAACAAGCTGCTAGTAGTTTTCCAGTTTGCCATTAGGAAGCTGAAAATAGCTCTTCTAAATATGTAATTGTAATAGTAAAGGTGACTCTCTGGGGAGTCAGAGTTGTGTGCCAGTTCAATTTTGTTTTGAACCAACGTTTCTTTTTCTTTTGTCATGTCATTTGTGTGTATTTTTAGACCCCAGGAAGACAATTAACCACATTGGCAGAGACTATAGGGATCCTATAAAACTACATAATGAAAAAGATACAACTCTTTCATTAAAGATACAGAAATATTTTTGACATAAGGAAATTATGTATCTTAATTTGTATTGGTATTTCATTTGGAGGTTGATTAAATGTGAGTAAAGTTTATTTACAGTAAGATGTCTCAATATGCTTCTAATCACATCTTATACTTCCTGAAATGTGCACTTGCTGAATTTGCATCTTCAGTCTTTGCATCTTTGCATCAGATAAAAGTAATTATTGCTGCCAGCAGGGGGCAGTGCTGGGCTGCTTGCCATAACCCTCCTCCTGTTTAAGTCCACAACTTACCACTATGTGATTGGTGTTGTGCCTTGTGTTGGCAGTATTGTCGGTACAGTTATACAATAGCCACACAGTATACTGTCATTATTCACTGTTTACAATTGTAAACACATGCAAGGGCTAAACGTGTTATTGGAATTATAAACTTATAAGTAAAATAAAAACCATGCTCTACTAAACTTAATTAGACCTTTATTACAGCCAGTCAAGGCTTTGATCTCTCCCGAGTGAGATTTTTCTGGTCTGATCCATGTTAATTAGCTCAGATCAAAGTCCAGACTGTCCTTCAAAGTGGCTGCTCAGTTTCAAGCCCTTCAGCTGCACCATGCAGTCGTGTCCTTGACTGAGACAATGAATCCCTGCCCTGCTCCGGGGTGCAGATCAGCTAATGATAATTATCAGATAGAGCAGTAATAGCTATAGAAAAGTACATTATTTTTTCAGCCAAAATTTTGTTTGCAATAGCCTTGTCCTATTTTTAACCATCCTACCCCCCTCACCCTCCCCTCTCCTCCTACCCTACTCTCCTCTCCTCTCCTCCTACCCTACTCTCCTCTCCTCGTACTCTCCTCTCCTCCTACCCTACTCTCCTCTCCTCTCTTCCTACCCTACTCTCCTCTCCTCGTACCCTATCTCCTCTCCTCTCCTCCTACCCTACTCCACTCTCCCTTCCTCTCCTCCTACACTACTCTCCTCTCCCCTTCTCTCCCCTCCTCTCCTACCCTCTCTCCTCTCCTCCTACCCTACTCTCCTCTCCTCCTACCCTACTCTCATTTCTCCTTCTCTCTCTCCTGTCCTGACCTCTCCATTACAGCACATCTACAGTTCTGTTCTTTACCTTACAGTCATGTTGATTTTGATTGTGTATTTTGATGGGTTACTTAACTTGAAGAGTGATATGATTTCAATGCTGTAGAGCACATTATCCTGAGTATTGATATTTAATATAAAGGTTGCTAAGTAAGTTAATTAAATAGCAAGAATTTTGATTGTGTTTCTATTAAATTTAATTCTATTTCAGTGTTAATTTCATACCTTTTGCATTTTTAACATAGTTCACATGTATTTCAAGGTAACTCCAAATCATTACTAGTATCAACAGATTCCTGCAGATCTGATCAATGTCAGACAAAGTTGAACCAATAATGTCGATGTAAATTAGCCTGTGTCTTTCACATCTTGAAAACTTACCTGTCACCGAGCATCCCAGTCTCCATCTTGTAATCCTCGGGCCTGGTCCAGAGCCCCAGAGGGCAGCATTCCTCCCAACAGCCCAGGAATGTAAACTTTACTTTGGAGTCCAGTTCTGGTCCAGCAGGAGGAATGCAGAGTGTAAAATGTCCTCCTTGAGGTGTACTCTCTCTGAAAAGGAATATTTAAAAAAAAAAGTCATAAATAAAGATGTGGTAGAGCTGGCACTGGTGGGAGGACAACTGGCACCAGAACAGAAAAACATGCTAGCGGGTAAGGGGGTTTTAGATTTAGAGGCTTCTGTGTATTCTGGTAAATATTGATGTTTTTCTGAAGAGGAAGTAGCTCTCAGGTATGTGACAGGATGTTCCACAGTGAGAGGAAACCGCTGCACTCACCTGCCGTTTCAAAGTTAAAATTCCAAGCTTGCACAGTGAAGAAACTCTCGGTGCACCTGTGCAGAGCTGTTTATTCCCTCTGCACTGAAAAAACAAATAACTAACATCTAGTAAGCGCAGATACTGTGTGTTTGATGTTGGACAGTCTCTCCTATTAAGCCCACAGTAGGTAACTTATTATGCTGGTGGGAGCATCGTGGTCAGTGCCTAAACAGCATGCAAGCTTATATTTACCAAAGTAGCTGCTCTTTTCAAACCACAAGACACCAAAGGTACAAGAAAGTCAAAACATCTATTTATGATACCCACAGTCAACAACTTTACAGCATTTATATCCTGCATTCAATGTCGCATCTGCAAAGACGACAAATTCATGATGTTTTTATTAGTGGGAACAAGACTTTGTTCTCTTTGCAGCCTCAATTCCTGCCTCCCTGTATCAAGAAGTTTGTCAGTTCTGATGAAGTATCTTCAAAGCTGCACTAATCAATACTTTTATAGTCACAATGGATCCAAATGACAACATATGATGTGATAGGGATAGCTCGTACAGAGAGTTATCACCAGACTGCAGTTCCCCTCAGCCCGACAGAGCTTTTTAGCATGTTTCAGTCATTTCGGAACATTTAGCATCCAAAAAGCTAGATATTTGCCTCAAGAGTTAGTGGAGAGTAAAACGGAACTAAAAGTAGACTCAATATTGGAATTCAAATGAATGCTAATGTTGATCTGGCTTTGCTGGATGTGTGTTATGTTTACAGCTTGCTGTGGCCAGTAAGTAACTGTTTGCGGGTTTAAGTCACCTTCAAACATCTGGAAGACGACAATGAAAGTCTTGCTGCTTTTGACGTACCGCAAGATAGCCCATGACTTTATTACGTCTTGCAGTTTGAATATCATTTTGCAGGTTGAAACCGTTTCAGTTGCAGCTCTTGTTCTGCACTGGTTTTAGATCTAGCTACTTGTAGTTTCTCATGCTATATTCTCAAACTATACCACCACAAACTACACCACCCAGTTTGTGTTTAAAATAAAGGCCTACCCTTGCTCCAAATCTCTGTCTACAGTCTCCTACAGTAACTTGTTCCTATCACCACATTTTCTTTATAGTTTTAGCCCTGTGGTTGAAATGTTGACCTTAAAACAGAAAATTGTATCTTAGTTCAGAGTTGGTTGATATTGGAGGGTGATTTGTGTTAACAATTTCCTGGAGTCCTAGTTTCCCATCCTGCAGACATCTCTCATTACAGCACAAATTGATTTATTCATCTGTCACAGAGGAGAAAGCGAAGCGAAAGCGAGACTTTCATCATCCTCCACCTCAAATATCTGTGCTCCCTCTTGTGTGAACAGGTTAAATACCATCCTGGTTTGCTCACCTCAAATCATCTCCTGTATGTGTAGGAGACTGTTTGTACAGAGGAATGTAACCAGGAGAAAAAATGCAGGAAGACAAACTATGGTGACCTCGTTTAACGCAACAGACGTCATAACCTCCAGCCGCTTTGCCGTTGGTGGGAATGAAGAATGAGGGATGGAGGTAATGGAGGAATGGATGTGTGTCTCCTAGGTGGCCATGTTGTTGCTCTGGAAGGATGTGGGCACTGGTCAGACCACACGCACATACACACAAACAGAGACACACATATGCACACTAGTAGCAAGGCCATGTCGAGCTTCAGCTGTAGTTATTGTTATACAGTGGTGAGGATTTAACTCTGGGGCTTCCATAGGAATTAAAGTCTGGGTTCGTACACTGGTAGGTATTTGATTCTCGGTTTCTGTAATGGTGGGTAATAAATTGTGGGTCTTTGTCATGGTGGGACTGGAGGAATTTGGCTCTGGGTTAGAAGTTCCTGTTGAACTGCAGTTACACTTGGAGGATCTGGATGAAGCAGGAAAAACATGCCGGCAGAGTAATCTAGATGGCTTCCCAGGAAAACTGCATATTTTAGGTAATTAGGGAGCCGAATCGACATCATTTTCTATGTTTGTTGTTCCTCCATGGCGATAGCTACGTGCAGCTTTCAACGTATTTGGCTATTTAGACTGTAAAATCTCATTTTGATGGAATAAGCAGAGAATAACTTACTGGACAGAACACATACCCTGACTGTCTATGTGATTTTATAAGAACAAGAGTCAAATCACTGATGCACCCATGGTTGGGGGAGTCGTGTCCAGTCATCATTGCAAAAGCTTTTAAAGCTCCAGAAATCTTTTTTTTTTTATCTGAGCTCCACCCACTTCAAACCAGTGAAAAAAGCAAGAGGGAAAATACTTTAAAAAAAAAAACAGAAATGAATTAAAGATTTCGTGTTCACGGACTGAGAAAACAGGTGTTCAGGGCCTTCACATTTTTCTCTAGAGGTAGGTTATCAAATATGATTCTGGTGGCAGTATTATTACTGACTGCTTAAAATTGAGATTAGAAACACTTGTTGATATAGATTATGTTTCAGTTATTTACCTCAATGTGGTTGACTTACCGGACAACACCACATAAGCAGGAATGCACACCCATTATTTACAGATCATGGCCCTGAGAACTGCGTGAATTATACCTGTTAATCAGCTGCATTGAAAGGACTTTGACGTCAGAGATGGACAAAGCTAACAGAGCAAGAGGTGTGAAGAGTGTGTGTGTGAGTGTGTTTCAGTGGGCAGGTGGGGCTGTCGAGGTCAAAGGTTAAGAGGGGTTGATGGGTGGGGCAGTGGTGGTGGTTGGGTGAAAGCTGCTCAGCAAACACAGCTTGCTGTCACAAACACACTAGATATATGAATAGCCACATGTCTGTGAGAGAGACAGGGGAAGGATTAGTGTGCGAGGGAGAGAGAGGAAGTCAGAGAGGGAGATGGAGAGATCACGAGAGGGGAAGAGTGAAGGAGGGAGGCCCTTGGTTTGCTCACAGTGTTGTGATATGTTCGTCATGTTTTCACACCGGGGGATTCTCAGACTGCTTGTTTCCATTTCACTGTCTGACATTTAGCTCCAACTGTCAAGATGTACAGTAGCTGACTTTAGTATACCTGATATATGAGACCAGACAAGATGAGATGACGTGTACAGGTTGATGCACATCTCACAAATGAGATGGACAAAAATAACATAAGATGATATTTTTGATGAGAAAAGATGAGAGGAGGTGAGAGGAGATGAGTTAAACTTAAATAGAGAAAATAGCTGTGGATGGAAGATGTGAGATTAGATTGGTTAAATGAAATTTACTGATGTAATGGGATGAGATAACTGTACTTATGAGATGAAACAGAGATGAAATGAGCCAGAGTGACATTTACGAGTAAGATGAACAAAAATTGAGATCACACAACGTTTCCTAAAAAAAGATGAGGAGAGGGGACGGAGTGAAATTAAATTAGCTTTACTCATGAGAAGAAGCGAGATCGGAGGGAGTTAAAATCAGATACAATGAGATGACACAACCTTTACTGATGAGATTTAATGAGATCAGATGGGATGAACTTGACTGATTTGAAGAACTGATGAAATGAGACAAAATAAACTTTTCTAATCTGATGAAAAAAGTAACATGATCTGGATTAAGGACATAAAATGAGATTGTAAGATGAGATGAGATAAGAGGGCAGGTTTGCTAAGATTAAATTAACTTCACTGATGAGATGAGACGAACTTTATTGATGAAATGAAAAGAGGTTAAACATGATGACATTACATTAGATGAGGTCAGCGTCATTATTAGGCCTGTGTCAGGCTTTGACAACAGGATTAATCGATGCAGTTTTGTGAAACCTTGATTATTTTCCTTTGGTTTTCCCTGTGGGCTCAGGCAGCATCTTCTCAACCAAAGATACACAACAAGCTGAACAGGCCCTGGTAAGACTTCAGCTAACTCCATCTCCATGTTTCTGGTCTGTGACCGGTTCAATCCGACCCTCAAAGCACAAATCTGCCACCACATCAGACGTTTTCTTTTTAGCTCTCAGTATAGACTTTTGCTTTTTGCCTTAATTTATCCTGGGAATATTTGCCAAGCACACATACTCTCTTTCATCAACACCCTGCTTCACACGTACAAAGTTACACACATTCATACCTGGCAGCTGCCCAGTGCAACCACAGTCTTCTAGTGTTGGGCCACTGGGCAGCTCCACCAGAGCAATTTGAACGTTAAGAAATTTGCTCAAGGACATTTCTATGGTGGGAGGAGAGGAGAGCAGGTCGCGTTCACTTCCCTGATCTACATTTTTCTTGGCAAATCAAAGATCCAAAATTTCAATCTTCTCATCAGACCACTTGTCTAAACATAAGGCCTCCGCATATTGGAGTTCAACCCTTTGTGTAATGAAAGACATTTTGAAGAAACAATCCAACATTTGGTGAAAAGATTTTGGAAGTCTTTGGCAGCAAATCAACAAACACTACCTGTCTCTTTAAAGCCATTTTATTTATCCCCTATCCCATAAAGTAGCTAAATTAAAACACAATGGTTTTGAAGTGACACTCTTCATTATCATATCACCTATCATCAGTTTACTTATAATTCATCTAAATAATTTTATTTTAGTGTTATTCCAGGTTTTGTTCCCCTTTATTTGGATTCTATGAAGAAATAAGATGATGACAGTCACAATGAGAATGTTAACATGCTTCATATTTACCTTGTTCACCTTGTTAGTTTAGTGTGTCAGCATGCTAACATTTATTAATTTGCATTACATACAAAGTACAGCTGAGGCTGATGGGAATGTCATTAGTTTTGCTGATTTGATGATAAACTGAAGTACTGGACAAATTTAGACTTTTCACCTGATGATGGAATGTGAAAAAACTTAATGGATCACCACAAGTATTAAAATTCATGAGGGAGGCATAAATGTCTGTAACAGATTTCACAGAAATCCACGGGTGAGAAGTTTCACTCAAAGCCACAAATCTGTACCTCGTGGTGGTGCTAGAGTAAAGGTCAGGGGGTCACCAAAATCATTTGGATTAATGGTCTGGGTACCATGAATATTTGTACAAAACTGAATGAAAATCAATCCAGTAGCCGTTGAGATATTTCACGTTGGAAAGTGCAAAGTGGCGGTCCAGGTGGCAGATTGGCATTGGCATCCCTCGGGCCGTGCTGCTAGTATGAACAATAACAGATGAACCATGTAACAACTCATCCACTGTGATTTTAGTCCATTTTGTTTGTAGAGTTGGCGCATTGTCTAAAATGACCCTTGTCTTCCAGCATAATTAATATTATATAATTACAAAGTGCCAGACAGCACGGATGGTCGTCCTCGGCGGCTCGACTGTGGCTCACTGTTCCAGGCAAACGGCTCCGCGCTCACCTCTTCACAAGAGCCCTCCCTTCATGCGGCAACATGTTGCTCTGCTCAGACCAGTCTGAACTGCCCCTCGCTAGGACACAGCCGCTCCGGCATCAAACGATATTTTTAATCAAGTGGTCAAAAGCTATTGCACAAACATTCTAAAGTAGCTTAGGTCAACAGTGTCCCAGAGCCTGTTCTGTTAGCTGGAATGCTCCTGTACGCCACGAACAGGCCTCTCTTTGTGCCTCAGTCCAGCGGCCTCACGCCACACCGCACCGCTCTGGAATCCTGTTTGTTTTCTTTCAAATTTCTCAACCTAGTTCACTGCGATGTGGAAGCGCAGTGTACTGTGTGTGTGTGTGTGTGTGTGTGTGTGTGTGTGCATGATGTGTTCTAAGGTGTGCGCGAAGTGTGCATCTGTGTTTGTACCCATGCAGCAACAGTATGGCTCATTGAGCATGTGCTCATTTTAAGCCGGTGCCAAAGTTCACAAGGTTTAAAGTGGAACATACTGGAGGGTTAAAAAATTATTAACTCTGAGCCTGTGTAAATCCAGCCAACCCCTCTGTAGGTTGTTAATGTGAAGAGTTACAGATAGATGCCTATTGGACCAAACTCTGCTTTCTGTAGCCAACAGGCCTGGTTTTTAATTCACATTCAAGGCAGGATTTTTTTTTTTTTTTAACAGAGTTTGTTCTGGTATTTTAATGTGTGTGTCTGATTGAAATAACAGGATTCCTGAAGACTTGTTCATGTTGAATCTCCTCTACATTCAGGGACAAGACAAAACCTTGAGTTTGAATCTGTTGTTTTGCATTTCTGGACTCCCCCGCATTGGTTTCTAGTCAATCCACTTATCTAACCAGTAATCTGCAATTATCCACAATACAGAGGGCTTGTTAGCGCCCTACGTGCTGACTGGACAAACACCTCAGGCCTTCCCTCTCATACTTTTAGTCCTCCTCCCCCTTTCCCCTCATTTCTACTGTTGGCTGACCAAACCAGAGGAATTCATTATCCCGGAAATTTTTTGCAGAACAGAGTGAGCCAAGCAGGGCAAGGCTATTCTTCTTTCCCGGCCTTCCTGACAATCAACCAAGGCATACAATCGGCCTATTATTACTGCTACTGATGACCACTGTTCATTTGCCATATGAACTGTAATTCTGTTTACCTGGAAGCCTCGTTTTTACCCGAACAACCCGGTTCTGTCTGTAAAGAGAATGGAGTTAATTTGTGTTGGATAGCTGACTTTTTCATAGGAATTTTGGCAAAGCAAACGGACCAAATGATGTGAAAATATTCCAGACATCTCAACAACTGAGTGGTCAGTTCAGTTTCAGTGAGACAAACATTATATCTGAAAATAAGAAACCTAGTTTTCCATGCAACCATTCAATACCTGCTGTGTACCCACTAATGCCTTGCAGGGTTACGAGTTGGTGAACACCTTCAAAAGTGTGGGACAAGGCTGGCAGCGGTACAGTTTTTGACAGGCAACCATTCACACTCACATTCACACATACAGGCAACTAAGAGTTGCAAATTCACCATAGCTGCACGTCTCAGGACTGTCGGAGGAGACAATGGGCAAAACGCTGATCAACAAGAGATACAAGGAGTGAGTTTGCATACAATATAACAAACTTATACATATTACATGATGACATATAAGCTGTATAAGGATGGGATATTACACAATAATTTGTCATTGAGATTGTATATTTTTGCAATCTGTTCCTATTTGGGATTGTTTGTTGTTGGTATTGCTTCTCAGCAGCTAGTTGGAAAACAAGTTTGTTCCCTTTGGAGGAGGTTTTAGTCTTTTTATCAACTGATAGATTTATATTCTATCAACAGACTCACTCTGGGGCATATCATTGGTAGACATATTCAACTGTTATGCAGATGATACACAACTTGCTTTGCTGTTGTTAGTTGCATATCCAAAACATCCTCCAGTTAAGTGACTCCAAATCAGAGATCATTGAGATTATACCTCCTGGTCCTAGTACTGGTATTATTAGCAGTATGTCCTTTGTCTAGGTGACTTTTCTAATAATGCCAAAAAAAGGAAGCCTGTAAACTAGGTGTTTTTACTCACAGTGCACAGGTGACAGAAAGGAGGTTTTCATACACAGCACATCATAGCTTATGATAAAAGTTCAGAAATGGGGTGAATGATCTAATGCACTGAGCACTCTTGTTCATGATGTTATCACGCAGTGTATATCTGAGCATCCATCTCTCTCCTGTCATTAAAACATTTCTCACTCTGATGTGTTTGACTTGGTTTCAAACCCTTTTACTGCTCCATTTCCAGTAACCTGAGGAAATGCCTTTTCTGGGCTGTCCCACTAAATGCCACATATAGGCGGCCCCTTCTAATACTGCAGGGTAGGCTGCTCTGAAAAGACCCTCCAAAATACTCTACAGGGCGGTGTGTCCTGAACGTCCTGCACCTGCATAAACACACCGAGTCAGAAGAACCGGCTGCCGCCCTGCCAGGCACGCTAAACCACATGTCCACAAGGCAGGAGAATAACATACCTGGGAACAGTTACCGTGAGAAGCAGAGGTAAAGTAGAACACAGTTAACCACAAAAGGTTGCAGTCAAAAGGCATGGTAAGAAAGGTTTATACATGCTTAGTGAAAATCAGAGTGCAAAGTAAGGTTTAAGATTTGCAAGTATGCACAAAACATACCTGGGAACAAAATACAGAACACTACATATGTGTGATATAAAACAAAGAGCTAGTAAAAGGTCTTTGGTTATCCGACACGGGGGAGAGAAAAAAGAGAAACCAGATGGGTGGAGGAGACAAAGAAAAGGAAAAAATGTCAAAACTGAAATCAGATGGGGTGGGAAATACAATTTGGAAACTTCAGGGATAATTAAGTCAAATGAGTGCATGAAGGGTAAAAGGAAAAATGTGTTGGGGGCCCTCGAGACAGGCTGCGTATTGACACGGCATGACAGAACACCTACCTGTCAGACGTGAACTGTAAAGGTTCTCCTCAGTGGGACAAGGCTTCATATTCACACAGCATCACATGACACCTTGTAGTTACGTAACTGTCGCAACCTTCAATCATTGTACTGTAAGTGAGACCTCACGAGGGGCCCTGGCCATACATGCTTTATAGCACACGAGGCTCGGGTGCCTTCATATTTGATCCTGGAGTCGAAACTGCAAAAATGTCCTTAAGAAGAGTCCAGCTTTTCAATCTTGGTTGCTCAATTTAGAAATATGAGGAGTGAGTAATAAATGTCAGTTGACCACATCTGGGTTTGATGCTTCTTTTGTTTAGCTGAAAAAAATAACCCTAGGAACAGAAGCTGAAGCATTGTGTTGTGTTTAATGCTTTAATTCAATCCAGCAATGAAAATAAAATAAAATACTTTACATCCTGGCAATAAGCAGTCGCATCAACAAAGTTCATTACATGAGTTGAAAAATTTAATTTGCTACAACAGATTTGACAGAAACCCGAGTGATGCTTCCTCCCTGCATGATCACCTCCTCCTCCTCCTGCTGCAGATGGATTTATATCCTGAGTTGAACTGGATACAGCTGGAAAAACAGCAGTGAACTCAAAGTTGATGATGTATGAGACATATTTTGGGTAACACGTGCATGATAATACTTTTAACTGGATTAAGATTTGAAAATCTGACAAACTAATAATCCTTCAAGCTGTCATGACAGGATGTTGCTGTGTTTTATTAAGTCATTGCCTCAAACAGAGATGTACTTAAGGGTAAACTGAGTTTTGGTTGAACTTTAGTTGACAGCCTGTAGAAACCTGAAGGAATAATTCAACATTTTAAGAAATGCATTAACCTCTATCTGACTGGTCAATATGAAGCAGGAGCAAGGATGTGATTAAATTTGCTTCATTAGTGTAGGAAGCATTGAAAATGTGGGTGGGACAATGTAATGGCACATTTTTAACAGAGTAGATTTCCAGTATTCTGATGCCTTTTAACAGGTGGTTTGATACTTTTATCTGGCTATAGTACCATGACAAAAAAAAATCACGGGTATGTTTTGTAATTTCATCCAGAGGAAGTGTTGCAGATCACACATTTGAAAATGTTAAAAAAGTTAAAAGTACAGAAACTGATTCGATGACTAATTCAAAGCCATCTTTAATAATAACCATTCATTGTTTATTCAAGCTTGAGGATCTCTTTATGCTTGTTGCAGTTTCTGTTAAATGAATTTATTTGTATCAGTGAGTAAAGTGGACTATAGTCAAAGACTCCCTATGCGTTTTACAATAAACTGCATTCATCTTCCAATCATCTCCACCACTATGCAGAATCGCCGGGAGCCATTATTATTATATATTTAGGGCAACATTTCATGACAAAAGGCATCAATATAACAACCATCTGCCACCTGTCATGAAAATAGTGTTGAATTCATAAGTGGCAATGGTTTTTGAGGAGTGTGTGTGAGCAAATCCATCAAGTTAACTGAATAACATCTTAATAACTTGTGTCACAGGCCCCTGATATATGCTTCTTGGCTAACATTTCAGAATCTGCCTGGGTGCAAGGAGGCAATGAAAACGTGGTATAGAATTTGATTGATTTGGGCAGAATGGATTTGATAATGAAGCCCTGACACAGCTCTCTGAAAAGAGCGCCGAGTGGATGGACTGATGTACTTTCAACATGGCAAAAACATGGTAAAAGTGGGAGGGTCTAAACTAAAAAGACTGACTATGTCCAATAGTAACACAATCTTCCCACCAGCACTAAAGCAAACTTTAGCTCATTTGTACAAAAAAAGCATAAACAAGTTTTGCAGGAGCTCATGGGTTACAGACGTGAGGGTGGTATCCGCTCTTATGTGTTATTAGTTATGTAAGATTTTAAGGAAAGAAACAGAAATGTTTTTGTTAAGGAAACTATGAAGCTTAGATTGGCTGTTGTCCACATTGTGATATTTTCCAAATGGACTGCATGGTTTACTCACCACAAATTAACCACTGCACTATTTTAAAACTTCTGTGTTTATGTCCTGATTCACTCCTGCTGAGAGCGGAAAACATATTTCTTCCTATCTGTGCTGAGGTAGGAGAAACATGCGAAACCTGGGTCGTCTGCTTGTCGCTTTGACAGCTACCTGCGTCATCACTTCCTCCTCACTTTGCTGAGGAATCCGCCTTCCTCTGCTCCAGCTGGGGAATATTCCATGTTGTTGTGAAGAGGATGATGGGAGCGTAATATTTTCCACTGTCAGTTTGGAGTGGGCAGGTGTGCTGCAAAGTAAAGAACACTCTGTCAACAGAGGACACAGAAGGATTTTTTTTTAACTTATATATCTGGGGTTGAGATGTCATCTAATAGTTGGTGCATTAACCTGAACTAACCTGCATCTTGTACAACAAATCTTTAAAGCTCTGTCTCTCCTTTACTGAAGTCATAAAAAATGCATTGCCCTGTCTCTCTTGGTTGTCCTTCAGAAAAAGACGTTCTACTTGGGATCCACAGAAAACTGATACTGCGAGAGATACTTTTAGCAAAGGAGAGAGAAAACAGTGAGTAGCAACAGGCCAGCTGTGACCTTCCAGCAAACAGACACATAGACGAGCAGCGAAGGGTCAGATTGCCACCAGACAGACCGACAAATAGACACGGGGCGAGGGTGTAGGCTGCAGTCTGACCTTGCAGCTCGCAGACAGATGGGGAGAGGCCCTTCGTTCCAGACACACAGACAGACAGGGAGGGGTCCTGTTAGCCGCTGCAGAAACTGCATATCTGGAAACAATTAGAGCCGATGGGAACCCTGGCCAGGCCGTTCCTATAGCACAAGCCCAGTTCCATCAAGAGTTTATTGGGAACAGTTTGCTCTCCTAATAAGTATTTGTTCACCAAAACCACCAGTCACAAAAGTGCACTTCATTATTCCATCAACATCTGATGAAGCAGCAGCGAACAGTATTGTTTTTCAATCCCTTTTTTTGAGTTAAGAACACACCCGGCAAAAAGGGAAAGCCCTCAAAGAGTAATATTTTCACAGCCGTTTATAAAGGAACGGTCCTCCTCGCACTCATCGTTCACCTTTTGTTCGTTCCGATTAGTCATCTGAAAACTGCCTTTCCCTTTTGCAGCGTTCAGCACGAACAGCTCCATCGAAGCACCGATCTGCTGTTGACTTTGAATGTGCTTTTCGTTTGCAGACACCACACGGCGGCTGGTTTGCGTCGTCGAGGCCAAAGGGTCCGGCCGGGTTTTCAGAAGAGCCAAAACTCCAGCAGTGATGAAAGGGGCTCATTGCACACTTCCCTAATAAGCGCGTTTGCGGCTTGAACATTGTTCTTTCAGATCGAAGGGTTTTTTTTCTTTGCGTTGATGTGAGCGCCAGTATGGGAAGCGGAATCTGGTTTTATATTTAAACCACACAGAAAATGCTTTGAAGTTTATGAATTTATGCCATTAGTCACACAGTTGCTAGACTCATACAGTACTACTACTATTTTTTCATTACATAAGGTCAGAAGACAAATTTGCCTGCAAATTTCCCCACTGTGGGACGAATAAAGGTTTATCTTATCTTAAGACAGTGGACCTGGACCTTGAAGATTGTTTCCAAGGTCAAGATTGAACCTCAGATTTATGCATTATGATGATATAGAATCATCACATGAATGTTGTTTTTGCATTTTTGAGGCCTTTTCCCCTTTAAATCAATAAAGATCTGCAAGAGGGTCTGTGTATGTGTCTATGTGAGATAAATAAGCATCTTGTAAATAATCGGTATGTTTGATTGAGGTACGGTAAATTGGGATTTATGTTACTGGCAAGTGGTTAAAGCATCAGAAGCTGGTCGACAAGCTCTGTAGGAGGAACACTCTGTTTCTGACAGCGAACAAACAAACTGTAAAGGCAGCCACTAAAGCTTTATATGAAACTGTATGCGAGCACAGTTCTCCTGCTGACAGCCGGTAAATAACCATCCAGTAAAACAGACAGTAAACACACGCACTTTCAAGACCGGTTTGACATCTCAGGCAACCTCAGCATGAGAGAAAAAAAACACGCACGAATTTCAATGAAAGCCTTTAAAAAGTCTAATGATAGACAAACAGTCAGAGTTTATTTGATGTTGAGGAATGTTTAAGGTGAAGCCTTGACCTGGATCGTTGCACATCACGGATTGAAACACCTGTCTGGGAAGCAAGAAAACCCACAAAGCAAAATGTCCGTCTTTTTTTTTTTCTCTCTCTGCTTGAAGTAACATTTACCTTGGCAGTGAATGAGACAAAGCAGCAGCGTGTGATTAAAGCCGATGTTTTTATTCAAGGCTTTTACAGGAAGCTAATTAGCTGAGGTATGCAGTCGTGTGCCAAGCTAATAGGGGGAAGCTGACATTCCTGCAGGGAAGCGGTGGCCTCAGAAAGCTACAGAATATGTATTTACATTCACGGCCTACTCTGCGAGAGCCACAAGACTTTCAATTCAAACAGTTCACAACATGGATTTTTTTTTTCTCAAATTCAAATATTGAAAAAAAAAGTTAGGATGTGGTCCGGGCTCAGTGAACCACAAGGTGAGGGAATTTGAGAACATTGACGAGCTGCCGAAGTCGTCCTGTTGTAACCGGATGATTAAAGTCGCTTTGAAATTAAAAAAAGCAACAGTAAGTGATTCTGCTACAGATGCATCTCTTCAAAAATGGCTGGGTGCAACTCGTTGGGCAAAACAGTAATAATGCACCCGATGCCATAAAACTTGAAGCAGGAGAAAAGCACATGCAGACAACAGCGGTTTTCACATGTTATAGCAATGTGTCTCTGAAGGTTGGCAGTAATTTAATGATATGATAGAACTGGTCATTAGCATATCAAACACATCCAACACTGTACTGAACCTGCCTCCATCCATAATTCAATTCACCCTGTTGTACTGTTCCTCCTGCTTCTTCACCATATTGACCATCTCAAAAAAAAAAAAACTTACCTACATCACATATGGTGCCTCTGGAATCATCAGCCTTCCCACAACCAAACTCTCAGACATGAACGTCAGAGTCATCACATGTCTAGCGCTCACAATGGCAAATGACCAACCCGTCAGTCATCACTTCACATTGCTCCCACTGGGACAGAGATACAAGACCTTAAAATGGAGGAGAGCTCACTTCAGCAGGAGTTTCGCCCCCTCTGCATTGCAGCATTGAACAAATTGCACCACTGACAATGTTGCATGCTGGGATGTATTTATGTGTTGTCCTTATCTGCATGCTGATGTTTTTATATCTGTGTGTTTCTGTGTTGGAACTGGCTGTGAAAACAATTCTCCCTCTGGGACGATAAAGTCTAAATCTCTGAATCTTCTAATCGTGAGTCCCTGTAGGTCACAGGACAGCGTGACAACAGCGTGCACAATAGCAGGACCCTGAAACTGAGGCCTGAAACCTTTATTCTTTTTATTTTACACCTGTGATTTTGTGAGATTAGTATCGATCTTCTCATCTAAATACAAGAAGCGAATGAGCGTATTTCCCAAAACATTGACAAACAAGACTGAACAGATCTTCAGCAGTGTCCTCCAGTTAAAAAGCTCCATTGTAGTTGAAGCACTGTGTGTGGCAGGACCCAGGCTATATTTAGACACCATCACCTCTAAAGGGCAGAAAATCTTTAGGGTCATAGACACTATATGACCCTCAGATTGCAATTGCTTTTCAATGGCTGGCTTCATGATGCACAGCTGGACTGAAGTCAGGTCGCTCCAAGACTTTGCCTGTTTCCATCTGACCATCATGGTTCAACATGACTTCCGGAGGAGGAAGCCCTCAGTGAGAACTAAGTGTGCCAATGTCTAAGATTAGAAACCCAGTCGACCTCCGGCTGACAGGTCACGGAAACAGAACAGAGGCCATCGTGGACCTACATGGAGCTGTGTTTAAGTAAAGACCACCTGACTTCCATATCCATGTGTGTGGTAGTAAATCTACAGCTGAGATGAGTTTCTGCTGTTTGTTGAAAGAGTTACAGCCCAAATTCTCATCAGTGTCTCTAGTCTAAACACTTTCCAGGACACACAAGGCAAGGCGCTTTCCACTCTCCCTCTGCCTTTGACAGCCACCCATCAGCCCCCTTTAGTTATATCTGTACAAGTGTTCCCATGCATTCAATTCAGTGCAACTTTCCACCTGTGAGCTCCAGCCAGTTAAAATGCTTTGTCCAAGGCACATGAAAGCAATATTTTCTCCCTTGTTAACACAGACTGGCAAATGCATTCCCCTAGATGACCCTAACTAAATGATTTATGAGAAAATTCGACCAAAAAAAATGCAACCCACCTTCCAACTATGCCCCTCTGGCATCAAACGGTCAATATATTATACCTCGGCCCATTACTCCAAGTAATCCTAAACCCAACTATTTCGTGAGGGCTGTGCCTGAAAAAGATTGGGTCTCATGCATGTTTCCAGACTGAACATTTTCCACCACTCTAGGCTTTAAATAGACACGGTTTCCATCTTGACAGTTCATCTGCCCACCAACCCCATTGTTAAATCTCAACAAATCATCCCAGGCTCCAAATCCATTATTGGTTTCCACTGCTTGTCTCTTCACAGGCAGACTTCAAAAAGTTTCCATCAGTTTCCAACTCTTTCATCTCTCAGTAACTGACCTGTCCCTTCTCCATTGTTAAACATCAACAGATCACCGTCCCATCCATTTAAAAATTTCTCCATGAGTGATTTTGCAGACAGGCTCCAAATTGTAAAAGAAGGCAGTGGTTTACTTTCCCAGCACGTCTTTATTGGCCTGTTTGCTCATGTGATGAAACACATATTGCAGATGACACAGTAATCACTTATTCTACTGTCTCGGCAGGGTTGATCTCTTGTTCTGCATTCCTAATGTGTGCAATGTTGATACAAAAATATGTGCTTATTTTTCCACCGCGCTCGTTGGAAGCCGACTAAAATTCCTAAAATGTCAATAAATTACAAAATAACAGCATTTTCTCTCCTGTTTGCAACCAGGCTGTTTTCCACTTTCCTACCCTCGCCGCCTTCCTGCAGGCAAGTTCAAAGAGGCTGAAATATACAGGCAGGAAAATCATTTTGAGATCTTGGTTTCATGTTCAGTTTACAAAGTGGTATATGATGGTTGGTTTGAAGGCTAAAGCCAGGGAACATTCCTCAAATAGCCTGCCAGGTACCACTAATAGAATTTAGTGAAATGGACAGCTGAGCGCAGATAACTCAACCAAAAGCTTCAAATGTGGACCCTGTTTGAGAAAGAACACTCTGGGCTTGCCTGTATATAAATATACATGTACAGTACATATACATATACCTATACAGTATTTACATATAATAGCTACCAGTTTAAAGTACAGCCTCCAAAAAGACCCCGAATTTGAAAGAACAAAAATGCAGGGCTGCTGTATTAGACTAAACTATTAGATTATTATTACCTAAAAAACTATGGGTACATATAAAGTCCACTAAACTACTGCAACTTGGATAAATGTATCCACCAAAACTCACAGTGTTTTGTCAAAAAATGGAAAGTAAACAAAATTAAATTAAAAACATGTGATTTTAGAAATGGTACATCTGCTAAAAATGTTCGCTGTGAAATTAAAATCTGTCCCAGTGTGGAACAAAAAAGCAGCCTCAGTACAGAGTGTTCAGTGTGACTGACTGGCCTTTTTTACTTTTGATGTTTATCTTCCTATTTAGCTTTAAAAGTGCTGGGAAGGTATGACTGCATGGGTCTGACTGCAAGGTATGACTGTACTGAATACGTGCTGTGTGTGGGAATTATGGAAACAGCTAAAAGATGTCCGACAGGCCACAGAGGCCCCGTCTGTGACGTCAGCATCGGGTATGATGTCATCAACCGTGGTGTGATGGAACAGCACACACATGAGGTGTTGAAGAAAACTGGGAATAATATCCACTTTCCACGCCTGAGGGAGAGACTAAACGAGGACGGTGTCGTCACCAGAGGCTGATGTGGGCATATAAAAATGCAGCCTGGTCAGACACTGAGCCTGTCATCTCCACAGATCCTAATGTTGGAAACTTCCCAGCTGACACAGTTATGCAGCGACATGATGTCACGCAGTAGCTATGAAACAACTAAAGAAGCTATAAGTAGCAGGAAGCAATGTGCGTAAATCCCGACCAGGATAGACGACAGGCCTTGACCTGGAATTACTGCACGAGTCACATCACCTTAAAATCAGAATGACTTCAGAGCTAAAGTGGGAACATCGCTCCAGCAGTTCATTCTCTTGATGAGTGTGGAGGTGCTGAGGGTGTATTTTTATTAGGAAAAACAATAAACTGTGAAACAATACATCAGCATGACGTTATCATTGTTAAATATACTGGTGTCAGCTACTACTCAGCTGTCAACTCTTGTCCCTGTCACTGCAATGTTGGCCTGAGTAACACCAGAAATGAATTATTTCTGCTCAACATCTGTTTCCTAGTTTGCCTTCATTTACACTTTTACATGGTTGATAAAAGTTTTCTGGAATCATGACAGTACTGCAAATCAATTTTAATCAACATGACAACAGACTCTGCGGCTTCCCTCGGCTGTTTGGAGTAATTTATGTTTCATTTCATTTACTGTATTTGCGTTTTAAATGGAAATGGAAATAAGGCATTTTTTATTTCATGGTGGAAGAGGAGGGTGTGATGGTTTTATTGGTTGGGGTTTCTATTCCCGTCCACTGGTATATAAGAACAAAAGTTTCACATAAGGTCCATGTTGTCAGACTTTGCTATACAGTAAATTTAAAGCTGCACATGTTTTGGCTTTTAAATCGTATTATTATAACATAGCCTGTAAGTTAAGAAGATTTAAGGTCAGACAGCTTGCACGCAGGTATGTTTAACAGCACCGATGCCAAAAAGCACAAAGTCGTACAGACTCCCCTGACATTGTTTCACCACCACGGTTCCATTACTGATTTTAACCCACAGCTACTCTCTAACAAATCGCTCGCTCTATACTTAGCCTTGACATATCTGGGCCTACCACACACAGAGACATATGTTTCCTTTGGCCGCCACAGTCAACCCATCCACACATCCAGGTCTGCAGAACAGTGAGCACGTGGCCAGTCGGTCTACTGATATTCAAGCACAGGAAACCCTGAAAGTGACTGAGCACAGCAAAACAACCAGCATCATGAAAACATCAACAGAACAATGTTGACCTTATGATATAATATTCACTTTGTTTTCTAATAATCTTGCCAATCATAGACTCCTTTGTTCTTAGCATATCACTCAGACATACCTTCAGTCCTCGGTCAGACTTGATGTTATCTGATAAAAACAAATCTCGCAGTCTTCAAACAAGACAACAGGATTTCATTTCATTTTCAAACGACATTCCTTACAGCCATTCAAAGAAACTGCACGTGATGTAAGATTAATCAACTTCATAAACAAGCTGACGGGAGCGGCATTACTCGGCACGTAAGATAAAAATGTCAGCCAAGTTTGAGTGTTGTTTTGCAGCGTGGCCGGAGTACGTTCTTCCATCAAGCTGTTTCCTTTAGATATCATTCATGGGGTTGAAGTTTGGGCCTTGAGGCTGTAATGACAGCAGACACACACACACACACCACACTTTCACTCACGGCTGTGTTTTTCCTCGCTCAGATGGTCTAACAGGAGTCCCTACTGTACTGAGCCAGCATAGAGAAAGAACATATCCATATTAGGACAAAAGCAGACAACCTTATATGGGGAAGCTTCCTCTGTAGTAACAGCCCTGTCTGCTGGCTTCTCCCTCACATTCCTGCAGCTCCAGGTTTCTCTGGGAGTTTTTCATTTCCGATTCGCTGGCTGGATAAGGAGCAGGGCCGCCTTTCATAAGAGTCTGGCCTGGTGTGTGATCCCCTTTTTCAAAAAAATACACAAACCTCCGTCTAGCCTTTTTCCTGCAATCCTCCACTCTGGGGTTTGATGTAGTAAAATAAGCCTGGCCGGGGACAGGGCACACCTGGCCTTTTTAAGTCCGTCATAGACTAAACCTCATTAGGCAGGTGAGAAGCCAGAGAACATGTAGCCTTTGTTCCCGTAAGATCGGCCCCTCATGCCTTCACGGGCCGGGCCGCGCTTTTCACTGAAGCCGACTCAGGATTTTTAATCATGATTTTGTCCTGACTAAGACCCTGGCGGAGTCAAAAGCACCTGTCAAATGTGAAATAAAATCCCCGGCCTTTGTTTTCAACACAATCCTCTAAAAAATGTCACCTTGTCAGAAAGTAAGAAAAGCAGCCTAATGCTCAAATCAACAAACATCCATTTCGGGAAGTGCCATTAACTGAGAACATTAGTCTTTGTCCCCTTAATACCCGTCCTGCATACCTTGGCAGGGCAGCACATTCAGCTCAGGTAACTCAGGAAACAGACCATCAGGATCGTCTTGTGTGTTCAACAGCACATCCACACACACATCCTATTAACCACTTCTGTTAGGTTAAATATTAACTAAACTGGAGTGTCATATGACTTTGATCATTTATTTGCATCACAAATAAGGAAATCTGGATGAAGACTAGTAGCTTGCATTATTGCAATCATGAAAGGTCGGCCCAGGTTTGCAAGGTACATTACTCAAGTATTGCAGTTGGGAACAAATTTTAGTTACTTGTATTTCCATTTTATGCCACGTTATACTTCTCCTCCACTGCATTCAAAGACAATATTGATAAAGATTTTACATCAAAAATATGAGTCTACATATCGTTAAAGATTAAAGCAGCGTTTTTAGATGGTGTCATTTAAATCATTTTCCAGAGGCAAAAGAGGTACAATGGTGTAATATTTCGCCTTCAGATTTATCTTTATCTTGCTCCACCTCAACCAGCTCCAATAGTAAAATGCAACTTATGCATTGATGCAGCATCATTAACAATCTAATGATGTAATGTTTATGAATATATCAGTCACAGCTGATAATAGTTACACAATTTTACTTAAATAGGATTTTAGATGCAGAACTTTCACTTGTAACAGAGTATTTTTACTTTGTGGTATTGCTACTGTTACTTCAGTAAAGGATGAGAATATTGAATTCTTCCACCGCTGCCGCTTTTAAACGAGTCACAAGAGAATAAGATCATAGCAAAATAATCTGTATATCATGTGTATCAACAACACTGGACTGGAGGAAATATTTACGACCAAACTGCTTCATTCATGCACAAGGGATCATAAAATGCTCCTAGTGTGTTTTAATGGCTGGTGGCTGCAGCTCAGCCACTGATGTCAGTGCACAAAAACGCCACTGCAGTGTCTCAGATGTAACCACACAAGTACAGAAGACTGCAGCAGTTGCCAAGTCTCTGTGCAGGAAAGAGTACCTTGATAGATAACCAGCAAAAGTTAATGACTCAAATGAATTTCCTTTCCCAAGCAGCTTGCTGTTAATGTACTAAAGTACAGGCTGTCTGTGCACCTTTGAAGCCAAAGCTGAGGAATGCTGTGTAAGTCTTAATCACCTATTATACATCAATCACTGTATTTAATCATTGCATTTTGATGCATTTTTATGAGTTTCTACCTGTTGTTATTTAACTGCTCTTCTTTAATGTAAAGGTCTTTGTGCCTTCACCTTTGAAGTGTGCTATTTTTTTTTTTTTCTTCTTTTTTTAAAATTAATATTTATAGGTACCGGCTGTCTGTTTGTGAAGTCAGTCTTCAGGAATTCCCAGTGTGGGGTCCCAGGCCTCTAACCAGACTTAACCTCCCATTCCAGATGAAAGCCGCTCTGAGAGAGACAGTGTTGTTTGGCCGAGCAGCAGAGCCTTGCCTTCAGACAGCAGGAATGTGGGATGTCTGGAGTGGGGGTCAGGAAGCGAGGAAAGAATGCCAAGTATGTCCATGTTTGTCCAGGGCTGGCTCTCCATTCAGCTCCCTGTGACGTGCTCGGAGGGCCAGCGAGTATAAAGGGAGCAGGGCTCTGCAGTCAGAACTCAGATCAACTCCTCTACTGAAGCTAAACTCTAGCTTTCACCAAGAAAGAAAGAAAGATTGTGACCGGAGCAGCAGAGAAACGCTACGAGACGAACGCAGATCAACTTGATCAAAAAGAGGTTTCTCAAGCTCGAACTCTGAGACTAAAGGAAGACTTTCTCGACGAGACTTAAGGAAAAACTAGAATCTATTTCTACAAAGAAGAAAAAATGTCTGCTGGAATGAAGAAAATGATTTTGCTGCCTTTCCTGTGCATCATGCTCTTTAACATGGTAAGTCAAAGAACATACTTCATGCTGCTGTTGTTTTAGACTTTCTCAGGATTTAAATATATGTTTAAAGCTTTATTCTTGTCAAAACATGACATAGGCTCTAACCTGAGAAGACACTGTGTCCTCCATGTGCTGGATGTATAACCACAACTATAACACATTTTGTGGAGATGATATTTAACCAAACATGTGTCTGTCTTGTGCTCAGGCTGCAGGTCAGGAGTGCAGCAGCCAGTGCTCGTGCCCCTCCACTCCCCCTCAGTGCCCCCCAGGAGTGAGCCTGGTGCTGGACGGCTGCGGCTGCTGCAGGGTGTGCGCCAAACAGATGGGGGAGCTGTGCACGGAGAAAGACCTCTGTGACCCACACAAAGGCCTCTACTGTGACTTCGGATCCCCCATCAACAGGCGCATAGGGGTGTGCACAGGTGAGCCATTGACAAGTGAAGTAATTAGTTTTTCTGTGACGATGTGCATCGTTACAGAATGCTGCCTTAGGAGCCGAATCGTGACCTTTTCCTTGTCTTCTCCCCCCGCAGCTCGAGATGGAGCCACCTGTGTGTTCGGAGGCATGGTGTACAAGAGTGGAGAGACTTTCCAGAGCAGCTGCAAGTACCAGTGTACCTGTCTGGATGGAGCTGTGGGCTGTGTCCCCCTCTGCTCCATGGACGTCCGGCTGCCCAGCCCTGACTGCCCCATGCCCAGACGGGTCAAGGTGCCAGGGAAGTGCTGCGAGGAGTGGGAGTGCGATTCTCCCTACAGACACAGCTTCATGGGCTCTGCTTTGGCTGGTGAGTTCATCTCCTTTTCTGGATCATAAAGTAGTTTTTAGGCAGATGAGACTAGTTTCTTTGTTGGTCTGATTTTGTCTAATCCAGTTGTCATTCCTGTGTTTGCAGCCTACAGAGAGGAAGAGACCTATGGCCCTGATCCCTCCATGATGAGGGAGAACTGCCTGGTTCAGACTACTGAATGGAGTGCATGCTCTAAGACTTGCGGCCTTGGCATCTCCACCAGGGTCACCAACGATAACCGCGAATGCCGCCTGGAGAAGCAGACCCGGTTGTGCATGGTGCGTCCATGCGAGTCACAGCTGGAGCAGAGCATCCGGGTGAGTTTTTGTTCAACTGCACTGCTTTCACCAACTCTACAGACACAATCATCACCATTTAAATAGCTGAAGGATGCTTAATGATGTTGTTTTTCTTTTGATTTTCTTCCTACAGAAAGGGAAAAAGTGCATCCGTACCCCCAGACTCTCCAAGCCCATGAAGTTTGAGATCTCCGGCTGCACCACCACCAAGTCCTACAGACCAAAGTTCTGCGGCGTCTGCCTGGACGGCCGCTGCTGCACCCCCCACAGAACCACCACCCTGCCCATGGAGTTCAAATGCCCCGACGGACAGGTCATGAAGAAGCACATGATGTTCATCAAGTCCTGCGCCTGCCACCACAACTGCCCCGGGGAGAACGACATCTTCGAGTCCATGTATTACAAGAAGATGATGGGAGACATGGCGTGAGCCACTGAAGGACGATCGCAGCTTATGACTTGAAAACAAACAGAACTCCATCTCATTTTGCAGCTCAGTATATATGTTTATGTTTATTTTGTCATTTTCTCATTGTAAGAGTAGTCCAGACGCTTGTATAAGTGTCTGTGTGTTTTGTATGGCTGGTGCACATCAGCCACATAGACTCAGACAGAGGGTTGCATAGCAGCTCCAAGAGATTCCTGCACTATAACTTCTATTTTTGACAAACCTACTGTCAGGTTTCTGCCCATTCCCCTTGAAATCCCTTTTACAGACCCGTCCATTTTTACTGTATGTATTTCTATACCTTATCTAAACCATGACCCCCTCTCTAAATGAGGTGTCTAATAACTCCCCCACCCTCCGAGCCCAGACCAGACCTGCAAACTCTAAGCAGCTGTAGAGGGAGCACGCAGACCACAGCAGGCCAGTGTTCCCCTGTCCAAACAGGTCTGAATGTGTCCTTGTGTGTGTGAATGTGTGTGTGTGTCTGTTAGCGCGGGCCTGAATGTCGGCCTTGTCTCTGTGTCTGTGCTGTTCACTCCGCTCGCAGAGTAGAGGAAAGGTCAGAGTTTCCGCCCAGCATGTGGATGAGAAAGCAAGCAGCGTGCTGAGTTTAGGGTTAGATATGGATCACAGTGGGCTTTGCCACGGCACTGAGAAAAAAGAAAAAAAAGTTGACTATTACTGATTCAGGTCAGAAGGAAGAAACCAAGTGTCTATAGGAACAAAGTGTCTATTTTGTACAAAAATAGAAGAAAAGACTGGAAGAATTGTAATTTCATTCCTTTTTTATTGTTGATGTGTAAATGTTGTATATATTTGTACAGTTTAAGTTAATTTAAAAGCCAAATTTGTTCTGTGCTTCGAAATGTATCCATAGTGTATTTTTTGTCGACAGTATTTTTTACTATTTTATTGAGAAGTGTGACGAAAATGTTACATGTTTCACTTTGTAGCTGGAAATAAAATGTTATATTTTTTTATACAAACATGACATCTCCACCTTTTCTGTCTTCAGTTTTTATAATTATGTGGACTGATAAAGATTTTGTCCATTGACATTCAAAACTGTTTCTTATGTACTATAAGATTAACTAAAACTTCAAACTAAGCAACAGGCACAGGACTCATATGTTATTCTGCACAACTAGATCATCATTTATTCATGTTTTGACATCTCAGCCAGCGCAGGTATTAATTAATTATGGACACAAATGTCACCCTGTCAGCGCCTGATAAAGCCACAAATCAGCCTCATTACATCAGCTCTGCAGCTCAGAGAATAAAATGGGGGGGAAGTCAATCATGATAAAGTTAATCAAAACAAACTGAACTTTTGTGATATCACACAAATGATCTGCAGGAGTGAAGGTGAATATGTGAACTGTTGGTTTGTTCTTCCACTTTCGATTCTGGTTTATGTAACATCATTTACTGTAATGGCCTCCTCAGAGAACAAAGTCGTTTAAAAAGTTAGTTCATAAACAACATAAAAAGGAATAAAGTACAGAAGTGGTGGCTGTTTACCAAATGACTATTGCTCCCTGTTGATTTGCTACCTGACCTGTGAGAGGATATTTTAAATGTAATAAATTATGCATTATTGTAAAACATTCTTGCTTGTATTTTTGTCATTTTTACATAAGACAAGATGGAAATAACAATAAGGAAATGTCCCAATGTGACTTCAGTGCTCTTTCAAGTCTTTCAGCTCTCACCTTTAGAAGCAAAGACTGATGCAGCTGAATGTCGCCATCTGGTGCCCTTTTTGTTGTCATGAATTTTTTTATAAGAATTGCAGCTTGCTTTGGCTTCCATATACATGAATGAATACAAGAGATCTTCACAGCCTTGAATGAATCTGTCTGATCCATAATATCGGGTCAAACAACATGATGTTTTGGGGCAGAAAGTTCTAAATATAATGTGTAAGTATTTTAGCCACTGTCCAATGGGAAACAAAAAATTCAAACCTGGCTGTAATCCATCCTTCTTCATCCTCATCTTTGCCAATTTTAAATTGTAATTCAACCACTATTAAGGTTTGTTAAATGTTCTGTTTAAAACTAATGTGCAATACAAAATCAACTTCAAATAGTTGTGACTTTTAGCAAAGTTTAGCTTATGCATGCAGGAAAAACCTCTGTGCTGGTTTTGAAGATTCTTTGTATTTGCATGTCATGGTGGTGCATTTACAGGCATCTCTCACCGGTCTCAGTTTTCAGCTGTGACTACAGTAGCTATATTTATTTAAGGTGCTGGAGAAAGCAGAACTTTTTGCATTTTCAGTTTCTCCTCTGCCCACGTTCTATTCTTGACTCCTTCCAACTCGCCACACTGGATGATTCAAACCTGCACAGTCTCTTTCCTCTTAATAGTAGCAAGTAAAAGAATAATGTAGCACTGATGCCAAAACCAAGGGTTAAAATGTTGTTGTCTTGGAACTGAATATACTGTATAAACAGCTTGTGTGTCAGAGTGATGATTCATGTTCTTCAGCTCCTTCGCCCACAACCAAGTGTAGACTGCATCTACAGTGTGAATTAATGTGTCTTTACAGCAAGAAGCTTGGTTCACTGTGGACTGCAGGAGTAAAAATACAGTATATGAATATATTGCACAGTACTGAATGAATCTTCACAGGTAATTCACTTGTCCTTAACAGTTTCACTTATAAGTCATGATGTGCTGTGTGATGAAAGTGATGCAAAAATCAGTCCATTAAGATGCTACACAGTTGTAAATTTGTTAGTATGCTGAGTTTATTGCATTAATTCTCTTATGCAAATATTCAGTTGATTTTAGAGGCATTAAAAGGATTTACCAAAACAGAGATTTCCACATAAACTAAATTCAATTTATTGGTTTTCTTACATAAATTAAGTCCAGTTGAAGACTACAATCCAGCCAATAATCTGCTAAAAATGTTCAATTATTGCCTTGGCTTGACTGTATCTATAATAAGTGAGCATCTATGTCTTCTGCTTCTTCTAAAGTAAGTAAGCATCCCAGAAAGAGCTTTGTACATGTATACATGCCGTTACTGCACAACCTCACCTTGTCGGTGTGTGTATACCCGGATCTGCCTCAACCTTTCACATAAATCAATGTTAAAATGAATTGAAAAGCAGGCGAGATACATTTGCAGAAAGAGAGAGAGATGATTGTCAGAGAAAATGAAGGAAAACGCGCTGTCAACCTTCGCTGACAGAAAGATTTTTCCTTTCGGAGCCTTGCTGTGTGTTCTGGCTATTATATGCACGTGTTTGAATGCACAGAACTTGTGCACCTGTATGTTTTTAGTACGCGTGTCTAGCTGCAATGTGCATCTACTGTATGCTAATCTATGTCAGGGACAGAACATGTCACAAGGGGAGGCTGCAGCAGTGTGGTGCAAGGGGGCATCCTCCGGAAAAAGAGCGAAAGATAAAATCTTGTCACATATTCACACGCTTCTATGTGTGGAAACCAGGCAGCTGGTAAAGCGGAGGAGTACGAGGAGGCAGAGGAGGTTGCGGTGTCAACTTTTTTTTACCGATCTCTCTCTCTCTCAGCCTCGCCGCAGCTCGTGGAGTTTCTGGGCAACGTTTTCCAGCTCTGACTCGATGGCTGCCAGACTTTCAATCTCTGGCTCCTGCAGATATAATAAGAGGACAGCAAGAGACTTAGAGTGCAAACAATCATGTAGGTGCAAACTTTTCATGCATAACAGCTATAAAAACATTTATTGTTTCATTATTGTTTACAGTAAAACACTGTAGGCTTTTTTTTTTTTTTTAGTTTCAGAGGAGGTTATGTTTCAGTATTTTCATATGCAGTAACAAACAAGATATAGTATGTTAATTAGTGAGATTTAGAAGTGAAGGCAGATGGATTTTGTTACCCTTGGATAAACCAATGCTTGCTGCTTTCCCCTAATCCCAGTGTCTATTCTAAGCTGAGCCAACAGGCAGCTGGCTGTAGCTTCATATTTACCGTACAGACATGAGAGTGGTATCAATCTTCTCATCTAACTCTCATCAAGAAAGACAATAAACTTATTTCCCCAAACTACTGTGTTATCCCCAGCTGCTCCACAAAGCTACAACATGAAGGGATGGACAGCACACCTCTGACTTCCGGCTGGCGCTCCCCTCTTCCTCCAGCCCCCTCCTCTCCTCAGGTACCCTCCTAGCGATCATCTGCAGCTCCTTCTCCTCTGGACTCCTCTGCATGTCCCGTTTCTCCTTCTCCTCCTCTTCATCCGAGACCTCTTTGGAATGATGTGGCACTTCCTGCTGGCTGCCGAGCTGCTGCGCCTCCTTTCCGAATGCTTTCCTCTTCAATGGCAGCGCCTTGCCTCTCTTGGTCCATCGCTTTAGGCTCTCCCTGCTCCCTCTCTTCATCTCCCCTTCATCCTCCTCTTCCTCCGGTTTCTTCTCATGCTTATGTGAGAAAAGCGCCGATCTCTTGTCTGTCTCCTCTTCATATTCTTCATCAAACTTCTTCACCTTTGATTTGTTTCTGGTTGCATCTCCATTTTGACCTGATACAGCACCTGGGAATATGAAAAATAAATAATGAGACCTATTTTTTTCTGTTTTGACCTGAAACACTAGACCACCGACAGAATACTCTCCAACGTCAGCAAGATTTCACTTCTTGTAATGAAATATTTCGTGCCAGTTGGCAGCTTTGTCCCCAGTGGTGCTAGCTGTGCTTTATGGGAATTAACAGCATGACTGGAGCAATCAGATGACTTGGCTGAAGCTCCCTTTTGTAGAGTGTGTATGCATATTTCATTGCACTTCGCCATTTTAGCTCGAGCTTCGTTATTCTATTGAAAGGTCTGGAGATGGAAAAAGCTAAATCTTGATCTAAGTCTTGATCTGAGGATGGAGATTATGGTGAATGATCTGTAACATGCACAGCAGCTCATTTGAATTCTAGGACATGAAGACATTTATTCATTTCTTTCGGGTTTGCTGTCAGTATGCCAGCCGTGTTGGCCCCGCTCCCCTGCAGGGTGGGGGTGGGGTGCTGAAATTCATCATGTAGATGGAAGCACTTCCATCAATCACTCAGTCCTGTTGGTGGCAGGCGGTTTCATCTACAAGGAAATGTGTTTTTTCTCCCTATCTTAAGATTATGCTATCTGCCTTTGGTCGACTTTATTACTTATTTTAATTTGCTTGGATGTTCTGTATTTCTCAAATAAAAATATTAAGCTCTAAATCTGAATATGCTTTTTTTTGTGTAATAGTGCCCTGCGATTTTGTGTGTCCCCTGCCTTCGCCCTAAGTCGGCTGGGAATCCAGCCCCCCGCGACCCTGCAGAGGATTATTTAGATGTACAGATAATGGATGGATGGATAGTATTATTTACTCTCCCTTTTTGTAATTGTAACTAAGATTCATTGCAAACAAAAGAAAGAAATTGTCTAATTACCTTTCTTATCCTTGGTCATGTTTTTCTCTGAATTCTCCTCTGAATTTGCTTTCTTCTCTTCATATCCTTCTTCTTCTTCTTCCTTCCTCTTTTCAGCCTTGCCCTCACTCCACTCTTCCACAGACTCAGAGGCGTGACTTCCTGGCTTCCTGTCGTTTTCTCTCTTCACTTCGGCGCTGTCGTTGCCCTCCTGCGACTCTTCATCTCCCAGGCTCTCGTCCTTTTCTCCCTCTCTGTCTCCGTTTCCTGTCCTGCTCTTCTGGGTCAGGATGGATCTTTCACCAGGGCCTCCTAAAGCCTCCAACATGGATCGATCTGAAAGCGGGAAGGCGTAGGAATTTAATTTACTAGAAGGCATTGATTTTCCCGTCATGTTAAAAGAAGGTGCTTACACAAAGCAGGACAGTTTATTACTGGGGGCAGAGTGTCAGATCTCTGGGTTTTTGATTGACAGACTGGGTCAGTATGTCAGACTTTATGTGGCATCAATAAAACTGTGAATCACATGATTCTTAAATGTGTCTGCTTTTATAATTTCCTCACCCAAGGACACAAGGACATGATCCATGTATTTTTTTGTTGTAGAATTTATTGATTTTTTCAAGTTATTCAAGTGATTTTTCAATCAAAAATGCCAAATATTATATATATAAACAGTATATGTAAAAATGTCCCCCTTTGTTATGATACATCCTTCATTAGACACACAGAGTAGGTAAAGTATGGGCCGTCAATAAATATAGATTTTGTTAAAATACACATTACATTAATTAAAACATAATCAAATTCATGAATTAATCATATACATACTGGACTGTTTGATCATCATTAAACAAAATACTGTTCAGAACTAAATAATTTTATGTGTTTATGTGTTCATCTTTTCATACAATTTCACCTCAGACATTTGAGTTAAAGATATAAGATTTGCTGCAATGTCAGTCATGTATCATAACTCTTAATACTGTTTGATCAGTTTGGCTGCTCACAGAGCTTAGAAGCCGTTCAGGCTGATAGAGAAAACACAGTGGGTCAAGGTTGGCGGATGCACCTTATTTAATTGAATTTTTTTTTCCAGTACTGTACTTGCATTGCTACTCGCCCACTGTGTTTTTACAGGGAACCTGGCACTGACTTTAAAAAGCCAGGTGTGCTGTCAGGTGGAAGGACCGCAGAAAGCATCAGCAGAGTATAAATTCATCTCAGCATATCTTCCTCTGTTTGTCAGCCCTGCTGTGCTGACAGCATACAATGGGAAATAATGGAAGTGATACATCATTTTGACAGCTGGTGCATTTAAAAACATTGATTAGATATTCTTCAAAATGGAACCGACCGAAATGTGATAAGAAATAAACAGCGCGACGATGCAGAACTCACCAGCAACATCGCCCGCAGTCTGAGGAGTTGGTGTTGTTGGGTCAGGTGTGCTGGCGTCTCTCTGCAGCTGAGCTCTCTCTAGACCACCTGAAATCAAAATGAATTATTCAAGCTTTCTGTCCACGGCATCTTTCCTGTCTTCATAAAAATATAAACAAACATGTTCAGCACCCAAACAGACATCAGCCGTGTGCGATCTGTGACTCACCTTGCACAGCAATCTCCTGCAGCTCCTTCAGAAAGTTATGATGGCGAAGGATGGAAACAAGCCTGTCATCTGCATAACACACACAGAAGCATACATCAAAATGCATGGAGTTATATAATTCCCTCAAGAATGAAAAGAGCAGACAAAAGGCAATAATGGGATCCTGCAGGAGGTAAAACACAGGTATATGTCTTTTCCCTTCACTTTTTCACAGGGCTCAGCGATTTGTTTCAGTGGTTCGTCAGAGTTAATTGCCCTGAAATTTACTGCTTTCAAAGCAAGAGCACAATTAATCACTTGGCCCACAGAGACTCCACCAGTGAATTACAGCAGCAGTGAGCACCGGACTTTCTGCTGACCCACAAATGGCGCCGCATACTGTACGCAGCAAGCACAAAAAAGACAACTGCTGTACAGTACTGTGATATCAGTCTGTGATCTCTTTTTCTTGCCTTCTCTTTTTTTCTACCCTTTCTACCCATGACTTTGACGCCCCCTTTTCTCCCCCTCTCCTCTCTCTCCCTCCCTCTGGTGGTGCACAGTTTCCCTCTCTCCCAGCGCCCGCTCAGTAACAAACGCTCGCTGAGTAATGCTGTGATTGATTTTTTACAACAAGGACAGCATCAAGGTAATACACTGGCTATGTAACTGAATAGTCCTCACTGAGTGCTAGTGACCCCACTGTATAGAACACATTGGGGTTTTTTTTTTACCCAGCAGCCATTGCATCAATCCATTAACCTCACAATGAGGGCTCTTGATTAAAAAAAGGGAGATCACGTATTTGTTCTCTTTGAAAGGCCGTGTCGCTCCAGAGAGGCCTGATTTGTCCTGGTCCCAGTTTCAAGGAGCACAACGATAATAATGATGAATATGGTCAAAATTAAGCTGAGACGGCAGAAATGTGAAAATAATTGCACATTCAGAATCCATGTTACATAAAAAGGATTACTTTATTTAATCTTTATAAGCTTTGCTGAATCCTTACAATTCAAATGAGACACTGGGATGAGAAAAAAAAAACATAGCTGATTATATCTTCAGATTAAACCTAACAAAGGATTAGAGAGTAAAACCAAAACCTGAAACACTGTCTTCATGGCCAAATAAGCAAAGAACTCAGTGTATTTCAGCAGTTTATTTAAGATTCAATCACCATTAAGGAAAATAAATCAAAGAGGATCACATTATCTTTTAAAAAATTCAACATTTTTTTAATGAAAGAAGTTGGGTTGGTAAAGCTGGGTAGTATCAAATAATTATCAATGCTGTGATAAGAGACTGGAGTTTGGCTCCTCTTTTCAGTGTGATACACATTAAGATTTGTCTTTTATTCTGGGGCTCACCCCTCGTCACAAGTTAAAGTTAAAGCTCAATGAAAGAACAGTTTTTTGAAGAAAGATATCTGTCTCTCATGTTCGATTCGCACCTGATATTTGAGAAACGTGTTAAAATGGTGATCAAGATGAAAAATGAAAACTTTTTAACTCATCATTTCATGAGTTTATGCTGAAAATACTTTTATACATCAGATGATATTCTCACATTTCTGTTACTGTGTATAACAATCAAGCCTCTTAAGATGGAAGATGGTACCTATGGTTTGTGTATTTGTATAAAGACCCATCGAGTTAAGGTATTGAGTCACCAACACTGTGAGTTTTATTAACCGGTTTTGGTCTTACCTGTCTTCAGAGTGACCAAACACTCCTGACTGACAGGTATGGGGTGGGGTCTTGATAGCACATCTGCCAACGCCTCCACAATGCACTTCATCACCTGCAGACACAGAGAGCGCACAAAAAGACTCAGAAACATTTGCTGTGACATACTGATATTTACCTGGAGCCTATAAGATCTGAGCGAGTTAAGTCAAGTAAATTAACAAGTGATTTAATTCGGTGAATCAGTGATATTACTGTAAACTAGGATGCTACTACAGTCAGAATGAATTCAGTATGTTATGGTAAAAAAAAAAGTGTTCTCCACTTGGCGAGGGCTGTATGAATCTTCACAGCTTTATAGATTCAAATTTGTCTGCTTCTCTTTGAATGCAGCTCTTGTGCCAACTCGCCCACTAATTCAAAGATGTGAAGCTCTTAGATGGGAGATCAAAATAATTCCAACTCCCATTGTGCTTTCAATGTCAAACCAGTCCCACACGCCTGATGATTTTTCACTAATTTTTTTTTTATCTTCTGTACGCAACATCTTTGAATCTCACTCAGGCCCATTTCATAACTCCCATCCCTCTTTCACACATTTTTATTCTCATCTCTCCAAACCCTATTCCAGAAACTACCTCTCTCCCTCTCTCTCTCCAGCAAGATGTGAAAGTGATCCAGCAGCACCAAATGATGGAGGTCAAGACTCTCCATTGCTCTCAGAATGGTATCTATTGATTTGAAGAAGGTCACGCTGAGATAGCCCCCAGTGGAGAAGATACTTAAGTGAGTCAAATTGCTTGGATTAAGTATTTCTAATCACTGCTCACCTTTCTGAGTGTGTAGACTCTGTAATGAAGATTTTTAAAAATATATATATAATTGGTTGAATTTAGAATTTTAAATAGGATATAAAGCAGGAGCAGGTTAGTACATCGTGATATTAATGCAAATAATTTGGCAAATGCTGCAACATCTTTACCTTGACGTCCTCATTCTCCAGCTGACTTGGAGTCACTGGCAATGACAGAACTGCAAGAAAGAGAGAGAAAAAAAAGCATGAATCATCTCATCATTATGTGCCATCTCTATAATCCCTGAAGCTCTGGTGTTATTGTCCCTGTCTCTAAAACACACTGGTTTGGTAGCAGGGGACTAAATGTGCCAAAGGTGCAGGTGAATTCACTCCATCCTCCAGCAGCAGCTACACAGTCGCTGTCCTTGGTGCTGAAGCTCATCAGTCACATCTCTGCATGCAGCCTCCTCTCCATCACCTCACCACTTCACTTCAATGAGCTTCAGGCTTGTCTTACCGCAGGTGGACACGATGGACAACACGACCAATCCTCTGCTGATCATCTTTTCTGGCTCGGAGACGAGGCGCGTGAAGCTCTCCAGGAATAGAGGAAAAGAGCGAAGCTTCTGTCAGAAGGTTTGATTTCACCTCTCGGTAAAAACAAGTCAAGATCACAGACGCATTCTGAGCGAAACTTAGCCGCCTTTCAGTATTTCTGGAGAGCCGGATCTCCTGCAGCATGTGTCCCCCCTGCAGCCTCCGTCCACCCCGGTCTATCCTCCGACACCTCCCCGCAGCAGCAGCGGCTCTTATAGGCCGGTGTGCAGAGGGGAAGTGACGTCATCCTGGCGCTTACTATTCTACCTGATCATCCCTTCTTTGATTGTCAGGTTTGACTCAGTGTGATGGGTGGAGGAAGAAAGTGATGGCTTCTGTTCACGTGTGGCCAAAACTTTCAAGATACTTGCAAAGCTCTTTTTTTCTGCAAAAATAAAAGATGCAAAAAAAAAAAAAAAGTAGCAATGAAAAAAATGTTCATTTAGAAACAGAGGCCCAGATTTTGTGTCTTTGTCTCCACGCTGTCGTGTTCCCAGACAGGACAAAGCTGCAGGATCAGGCTGTGTTTGCTCATCATGTCTCTTGTCCACCTGAATGTGTTGCTTGGTGACAGTTCATTGGAAATGGCTGCTGTCATGATCATGAGAACAGACCGAGCATTTACTCTTCTTATCAGGGACAAAAGCCGTGTACGACATAATATACAATAAGTTAATGATTGTATTACTAATTAGTCTAGATATTAATAAAGACTTTAGAAATATGTCTTACATTGTGAGCTGCAAGATTTTTGCCAGACACGTGACCATTTTGAAAGAGGTTATTGGTGGATTCCTCCTGGACAATCAGCTGTTAGGACCATTTTTGTTTTATAGATTCAAATGTATTATATAAATGTGACAAAACATGGTGAAGTAATTGATGAATTAATGTTGGATGTATAATGGATTCCTTTTGCTCAACATGAACAAATGATCACATTACTATGCATTTATATGATTAGTTAATACTTGATGGATCATCAGTTTCAGAATGTTAATTCATGATTATTTTATACATTTATTCACACAAAACCAAATTAGATGAAATTCAGTTACATAGAAAAGATCATTTCAGGGCCATGTGTTTAATCAGTTTCTCTGATATCTACTAGTTACTGTTATCTTAAAAGAAGGGATGGAAATGTAGTTGGTCCACCCTTTTGGCCCAGACTGAACAAACAACTATAAGATGAGATTGTCATAAGAAATTTTTACTCATTTCCATTCATTGTCCCCAAGAGGATGAATCAAACTGTCTTTGGTGGTCCGTTGATTTTTCCTTTAGTACCTTTAGCTGGACAGAGTTTTCATCTATTCTATGAAATATCTCAACATCTACAGGAGGGATTGGCACACAGTTTGGTGCAGGTTGTCATGGTTACCAGATGATGAACCCCTCTGCTTATGATGATCCTCTGAATTTTATTCTAGCACCACCACGGGATTGACATGTGGTTCTGAGTGAAATGTCTCAACAACTGTTGGATGGGTTGCCATTTGCTACACACCTTCATGTTCCCCTCAGGATAAACTGTATTTACTTTGGTGAAGTCAAATTTTCAGTTTGTCCAAAACCTGCAAGACTAACGACATTTCCATCAGCTTCAGCTGCACTTTGTGTTTATGGCTAATTAACGAACACACATTAAACTAAAACGGTGAACATGGTATAAACATTATACCTGCTAAACAACAGCATGCTAGCATCGTCATTATGAAGATGTTAGCATACCGATGTAAGCATTTAGCTCAAAGCACAGCCTCACAGTGTCATTAGCATGGCTGCAGACTCAATTAAACTGGTGGGTCTTTGCAAACATCAACATATTGTGGCATGATCCAAATGTCTTTGTTTGATCATATTTACAAGCTATGATGTGATGTATGAATTATTGTATAATGTTGTATGACACTGTATATGATTTTGCTTTTTTGTTGCTTTTAAAGAAGTGGACTGTAGCAGGGAAGGGAACTTAACCAAAACCATCAGGCACCAGTAGACAAATCAGGGGAGAATGGACAGACATGTTTAAGCATACATTAAGGTAATGAGGAAGAAAGACGAGGTATAGATGTATAGAGGTATGATTTGTCAATATTGTCAATATTACTAGAGAGTGATTCTCTTGACTCTTGTTGGGTCAGACAGCAGCATGTAGATGTTTGCATCTGAAATGCCCTTTTCTGTATAACTGGATTCCAGAGGCTCCATCTTATTTGGTAGAATATAAAAAAATGGATTGAGTATCTGGTAACAATCACCAGAGGGGTATTGCATTATTTGTACTGCATTATTTTAGTTACCAAATGGTTGACAGTAATGTCATTAAACAAAGCACATAATGCACAATTGATTTTATTTTCCATGGCATCATTACATAAAGGTCTTTCCATCTATTAGGATTCATTAACTATATAGCCAACCTATGGAACATCCTAAAACTGTTTGCTCTTACCTCATTGGCACCCAGATGTACGTGGGGCCTACGTGGTCATTTTCTATTTTGTCACCGACACAGTCTCTTAAAAAAAACGACACACAAAGAGGTTTCCGAGATGTGGGTTGGTCTGTTTGCCTTTTCAAATTTCCTACTGCGCCGTCCACCGAGATCCCAAAGATCTCATTATGCTTTCAGAGAGACAATAAAGGCCAATTTGCGTCATCCATATTTGTCCCGCGTAAACCGGCCACGGCTTTGTTTAAACATGAAGGGGCTTTTTCTTTGAATGCAATAATAAGGTCATTATGAAATCCAACAGCTAGAGGGACTGATTGAAATTCAGCCCACTGCAACATCTGAGAGAAGTGGGTTCACAGGAAATGTATATTTTCGATCCTAAAGTGTATGGTTAACTAAAGTACATACTGGGTGATAACAAACAGTAAATCCTTTATCCTTGAAAATGATTCACTAAGTAAACACATTATAATGGGCCTCTCCCATTCAATGCCCTAAAGGTTTTGCCTGCATTATGTGCTGTTTATCTTAAAACAAATTTATAAATCCACCCCATTCTGCTCTATACAAGTCAACCCTTCCGTGCTAGTACATTCTGTGTAGTTTAGTGAGTAACCTGAGCTGCGCTTAATATAGCTTCCACCTGCCCTCGTAATAACACTAATTAAACAGAGTCAATACATACTGCAGTGTATGCTCTTAACCTAAAAAACAGATGAATAGGAAGCTCATCTGTCGTAGATGATCATATACCACAGATACTTATGTTGAATGGGGATCATCTGCGTGCAAATAAACAACAAAAAATCTGCTCAGAATCCAGTAGCATGAATAATATTTAGTGTTTTTGTGTGGTGGGTTACTTTGCCTCTTCCAGTGCACATTAATGCAGGTACTGGAGGACAGAGAAGTGAAAGTGGGCCAGCAGCAGCCTGAAGATCTGAGGAACAGACGTGTGACTAAACTGTCTCTGGTCTGAAAAGTCACAGTGGGTAATATGGATGACGATCTCTTTTCCATCTTTGAATTATTCCAGTGAGCTGATCAGGGCCTTCTACAGTAGGAGGGACCCGTGTTGCTGGAGGAGATGACTGAAGCCCGGTCAACCTCCCAGCTAAATGACTTTTAATGTGGTGCAATTTGTAATCCTTTTCATTGTCAATGCAGCAAAATGGAACATAATGCACTTTGTTAATTTCAGAAAAGTTGACTGAATAATAGTTAAATAAAACACGTTCACAGATTTAACAGACATTCACTGAGGTTTTGGGCAAAGTCTAAATAGTTTAATGTCTTATGTATGAATGTATAAATGTCACATTAACAATTCAAAAATTGCTCATGCGTCACTAGTTACAAATCCTGCAGTTAAGTTAAAGCAGCACTTGGCAAGACTTTACCTTAAAAATACACCTACAGTATATTATTTTAATTACAAGTATGGGCGAAACGTAGAAGATTGTCCAAACAGTCAGTGTGTGGTCAGAGCAGTGTGTGGTCAATCTCCTTGGTGCAGGGATGATGAATTAAAATTTTAAAGCAAAACAGAAAGCTTTGTGCTTAGAGCAGCAATTACTTCATGCAGAGAAGCTGCTCACCACCTCCAACCACCTAAAAATGAAATATTTAACTTGTAGGATTCACTGTTTCATTACCTCTGGAGTTTCACATATTGAAACAGTAGTAGTTTCCTCTATGCTGCTATTTGGGGCCACAGACATGCAAAGTTGCACAGAGTGGCTCACAAACTCTCCTCTGCAGGTGATCCACTGTATCGCCTCAATGGTAACCAATATAGCAGTGACATGCTTGTAAAATAGTCCAGCAAAGTGGAAGCTACACAAGTCCAAGACGTCCCAAACCCACAAGGAGCGAGAGCAGCAGGAAGACGACTGCCTGTGACAGAACATCGGACTGCAGTTGGGTCGACTTGGCCGCAATCGGTCGGGTGAAGATATATGGATGCTCCTGCAGATGAGACGCAGAGAATATGGGATGTTATAATCACTTTGTGTTGTGCATCTTAAAGCATATAAAGTATCATACTGTCATGGTGGCTTTGCATGTTGTAGCTCTTTCATTACACATCACTGGGGACCATTTCCCAAAGCATAGCATGGTTTTTACATTGATTTACAATCACGCCAGCCCTTTCCATTCATTTCACAACTCTATATAAATGAATGTGCAGACTTGCAAATTACAATGAATATTTCATTGACTTCTGTTTATTGAATTATTTCCTTCTGGTCTTATGCATATTATTGTTGTGTGGTAAAGCAGCTGCAAACAGGGACTCTTCTGACAAATATTTGTTCTTATATTTAAGATTTTCTGACTACTGTGTCAGACACCAAAGAATTGTTGGGAAAAACAAACCCAGCACCCAGAAGACAGGGATAATAAGCAAACGTGTATTGTACATAGTAGAAATGATACATTGAAATAGGTCAATTCCAGCATTAAAATCTTTGCTGTTGAACAACTGACTGTAAAGTCTCTGAGGTCTGAGCTTCCTTGAATGCATGAACACCAACTCTGCTTGCAACTGTTATCAAGTTTCACAAAACAAAAATGTCTATAAAATCTAAACTGGGACTGATTATCTATCTGAAGAAAGTTTCAAATCTCTGCAAGATTATTTTCTGCTGTGCTCAAATGAGTAGAATCAATTTGTGCACTCAAAGGCACAAAAAATGCAGCCAACTCTAGTCTATTTGTCCTCAGTTTATCACAGGATTGAAGGTCAGGTTGTTCTTGTTTGGTTTAACTGTTTCATTAAAAATGCCTGAAAGCTTTCAAGTTAAAGACACGGGTAACATGTGCTGTGCTGGCATTGTAACATCATTGTCATACCATAGGTGGACAGATGAGACTGATGGGGTCAGAGAAACTGCTCACGATCATCTTTCCTCCCTCAGGCTGAAACTGTGAACAGAAGACAGAGAGATGAGGAGGAATTAATTTGTCACAAAAAAATACATCCTGCATGTTGAAATATGTTTTTCCCCCCTTTGAAGTTTTAGTAATAGTGTTTGTTTTCAAGAATAATGATTCAAAAAATCTATGTCCTTCATTTTCCCACGTTTATGATCTGCTTCTTTCTATTCCATTATTTATTTTTCATCCTTTTGTGAGGGCGGATGTCACTTCACATAATAAATCCTTCTGAGTGTCAGTGGGTTGATTATTGACCTTTAACCTCCTGTGCCATTATATGCAAGCTGTGTGACTCATTGTTCACCATGTTGTTCCACAGCCCCTTGGCCAGCTCCTCGTGCCCCTTTATGGTGAAGTGGAAGCAGTCGTGAGTGAAGAAACTCATATCGATCTTCCCGTTCTGCTCAGAGACACAAAACATACACGTGTGTGGATTAACTGGTGGAGTTGGTGAAACGTGACATCTCTCTCATTTTCAGCCTCGTGTTAACAAAGCCAAAAGCCACAGCTGTCACATTTGGGATCCTCATGATTCAGTTGTTACTGTCTAATGCTTCACACTGATTCATCTCACGTTTATATTGTTGCGGCCTTTGGAATGATAATAGATTACCGGGAGGCGGGGAGGGTCCGCGTGCTTCAAAAAGGGCTGAAGAACAACAGCAAAGTCATCCCTGAAGAAACGATCACTGTACAGCAGCTCCTCTAGTCTTTTCTGTGGACAGACGGAGGCAACATGAAAATCTCTTTATCCTCCATTATCCTGATTTAAAATAACAGCAATCATTATTACTTACAAAGAGTTAACATAAACTCAAAATTGAATAAGTCCATGCACCAGTTTGTTACCATTATAGTGTTTGATTAGAAGATTTTCTAAATGAAAGTGAGTTGTGATCTTAATTAAAATGTTTCCTACTCTGGATAACATGTACATCCAATAAACTGAGAGGTAAATAAACTGCACCTGGAACTCCAGATTGACTTCTACCAGCTCCCGCAGTTCAGGAGACTTGGCTACTGGCTCTATCAGGCACGAGCAGAAAGACCTACATTTGAGTGAAACACAAAAGGAAGAGGGGGGAGATTGTGTAGGAATTAAGAAGACACACAAGAAATGGCTACCGATCAATGTATGAAGTTGTTCTTATTATATTTACTCATCTCCCTCACTGAAAAATCCAGATCTATGGATATGCAAATATATATACTGTATGTATATATTAAATGTTTTTTTAGTGAGTTAGTCAGTGTAAAGTCCATCCTCAGTGTACGAGCACTGGAGGGCACAAATTTCACATTGGACCATGATTGTGTTTCCAAACGAGCTGTGTCACAAAATCGTGCTTGTACATCTTAAACTGAGATTCAAGGTGAAGCTTGAGCAGATAAATGTGAAAGCAGCCTTCTAGTGTGCGTCATTCTGCACAGTGAAGCTAAAATGTCACACAGGCTGACGTAAACGTTCATGTTAGCCTCACCTTTGGAGCAGGCACCCTGGGGTGGGCTTCTGCACCTCCCTCAGAGTCTGCATGGGCAGGATCTGAACCACATTAACGATCATACGAGGAACCTGAAGCACAACACAGAAAAGACATTCCAGCGCTACAGTGAAACCTCAATCCTCAAAGAGTGTGTCTTCTCTCCTGTCCTTTCTTTCACTTTACCTCATTCATAAGCATTTCCAAAGACAGGGTCATATAGTGAATGAAGTTATCCACTGAAAATAGAGCCTGGAGAGAACACAGAGAGGAGATTAATTGTGTATTGTTCATCCTTTAAAAAGCACATTTTTAGTGAACTGAGCTCACTTCAAGAAGAAAAAGACTGACCTTATCTTTGCAGTAATCACAGATGTCATTCATGCCCATGAGAATGGTCAAAAGCTTCCAGTCCTCCTCGAAGTTCAGACCCTGAGGGAGGAGACAACAGAGGAGGTCAGAGTGTCCATAAAAAAACTGATTCTGCATCTTTCAGGACATCTCAGATAATAACAAGCTCTATGAACTCCATCATCCCTCGATTATTAGCCTGTATTTCAGAGAAAACAGGGCTCTACTGTACCTCATAACCTCTCAGTGTGTCAATCAAATGTCTCGTCTGGCCGGGGAGATTGCTAGAAAGGCAGAATAACAAGTTATAAACAGCACAAAAGGTCACAGAGCACACGTCTTAGTACGAAAACACAATTTCTTAGTGGTAGAAACCTCAAACCCAAATAGAGCTAAAATCAGTCTACAAGCTTATGATATCACTGATTGACCCAAAAACTTTTTCATGAGTTCTCACAAGGTGTTGTGTCCGGTCACAGCCAGGTTGAAGCCCGTTTCACTGATATGAGCCTGCATCCCGTGAACCGTCTTGCCAGGAGCGGCACCGAGCAGATTGGGATTGAACAGTTTGATAATATCTAAAGAGAACAAATAGAAATTAAGTGTGTAATGAAGACGTGATGCGTCTGTGGTTTATATGGAACATATGCAAAACAATAATGTTAAGAGAAAGCTGAGTTGACGTCAGTGATTCAAACATCTTACTTGCCAAAGTAATGGCATCCTGAAATGACCCGTAGCCTCCAATGCTGCAAGATGAAGAAATGTATTAGTACCAAAACCAGCGGTGGAATGTAACTATGTACATTTACTCAAGTACTGTAGTTAAGTACAAATGTGAGGTAGTTGTACTTTACTTGAGTATTTTCTTCTCATGTCACTTTATACTTCCACGACAATTCAAAGGGAAATATTGTTTTTACTCTACACCTCAAACTACAAATCAAATATAAATAAATTCAGCTTTTGCAATAATGCATGAGTAATAATAAAATAATGATAATAATATATATTAGTATACAGGGGACATTTTTCTGCACTCAGTAGTTTTACTTTTACTACATAAGTACATTTTCCTGATTATACGTAAGTAAGTAAGTAACCTTTTACTTGAAACGGATTATTTTTACAGTTTGATATTAGTACGACTCAAGTAAAGGATCTGATTACTTCCTTCACTATTTACAAACTGAAAATCCAAAAAACAATCCGAATGATCTGTACAAGAGATCCATCACAGGTTTCATGATTTCCGTCACCTCCACGACACATGACGAAACTCGATGGGAATCCCGAGGACAGTGGTGGCATTGGCACCTATGCCGGTCTGAAAAGAAGAGACGTGACACCAGGGGAAAATAAAGGAATCTTGACGCTGTGTTTCGAGGAGGTGATTCTGTCATTTAAATTACACCCATTGAATTTCTGGTATTGTTGACTGCATTCAAAAAGAGACAGACCTTATCTGTCTTGTATGCTTGTAAAGATGTCAATTGAAATGTCACAGGTACTTGACATTTAACAATTCATACTTTTGTGGTAGTAGTATTTCTGTCATATACTAGTTATACTGTATCACCATTGCAGCTGAGAAAGAAAAACAAATAAGACCTACTGTCAGTGAATCCCCCAAGGCAGCGATGACTTTGATATCTGCCGCCTTCACAAATTCAACTGGACCAAAGGGAGAAAAGAAAGATGAAGATGAAAGAAAGGAAATGAATGAAAAGTTGCAACTGTCGGATAACGGATTGATGTGGGACTTTGTGAGTGATCTCGACAGACCTGAGGAGGGGACCGAGGGAGAAGGACTCATGTCTGGGCACTGGAACACAGGATGTTTGAAGCTCACCGGTCGAGTTTTCTCTGGAAACTCCTGAGGAAGAAACAAGAGAGAGGCCTCACTGCCTCACAGGCTGATTGATCTGTGTCTTATCTCTCTTGTAACTTGTCTTTGTGCAACTACATTATCATTTCTTTGGTCTGCTACAGCTGTGCTTGGTCCATGTGGCCCATGTGGTGCGACCAGTGGTCCCCCTCATAGTAACTGGCCTCTTATGTAAAAAGTAGGTTACCCATTGTTTTATACTCTTATTATTGTTGCTTTCATTTTGTCTTTTTTAAATAGGTATTTTTAAATTTTAAATGATCATAGTCACTCATAAGCGTGTCTGTTTAAATGAACAAAAATCAAAGTCAGCCAACAAAATAATGTTCTGCCATGAGAATTTGACTGCTCAATCCAGTATCCAACAATAACATTTTCATGTTCGGTGTTAAAACCAGGTAGAAACAGTACCTTGTTGAGGGCCTCCTTGCTGTAGTGGCGTATCCCCTCTTCATACTCCCACCACCAGTCGTTGCCTTAAAGAGAAGAATTATTTCCAAAATGTCCTTTTCAATAGCTCAAAAAGCCACTTTTTTTTTTAAAACACTTGCTTATCAAGCACAGCCATTTACAGCAGAAAAATACCTTTAAGTCACTTTTAGAAAGGTACATCAGTCTTTACTTTAGGTGTAAATGTACTTCTATATAAATAGTTGTTGTTACAAGATTATAACCACTAACAATCTGTCTAAAAAAAGGCCCTGTTTCAGAGGCTGTTGTAACAATAAATATAGGCACACAGCCTCACGTGTGCTCTGCCCTCCTGCTTGTTCTAGCACTTACCTTTGACAGAGCAGGACGTGAGCACACATGTTGCCACAGAGATCCAAAGCCACTCCATAGTAGTGCGTATGCGCCAGTCAATAGGTCACCCCTACGACCTGCACAATGTGATGCTGAGCTTTACAACGCTGTCGCTTTGTCTCGCCCACCCTCTAAAGCTGAGTGACAACCTGCAGGTCCACTGAGAGCCCATTGGACCGTTCAATGTCAGCAATAGGACATCTCATTACAATAACAAGATGTCACACATTTCTCACTACTTTACAAGGTTTGTGACTTTCAAATATAACCTTTGATAACAACATTTAAGCAATAAAGACATCATTCAAAGCAGCCATTAAATATCCATATATCATTTATTAATTTCTTTATAAACTTGTATTTGCGATGGTAAAAATGCAGTCGTCTCGACAATCTTGACCAGTGTTTCATTTTAGACAAATTGTGAGTTGTGTGGATATGGATGTGTGAATGTTTCTGTGAAACAGCTCGGAACAATTTCTTATCGTCCTACAAATAACATTTGACTTTCCTTTTTGACTTCATACACTTCATGCAGATGTATTTGGCAGGTAACTTCTCAGTAATTCTAACAACAAGCACAGACTGGAACTGAACAAATGGGCCACATGTGGCAAAATCAGAAGTTTCTATTCTTGTTCTGATGAATACTGTCTGGCCTAACCATGGCTTCTTTTCTAAGATATGAGGTCCATCTGAGCTGAAAAGTGTTGGCAGAGCACAGAGCTCCAACTTTGACTTTTGAGGGGGTGAAAATTCTCACAACAGCTGAAGTTGTGTAACCAAACTCACACACACACACACAAAAAAAAAAACCTAAGCCACTTCCTCTACTGTAGAAACCATCCAGAATTTGAGGCGCTGCTATATTTAAGGCTGCTCCAGTTTCTGCCTCGGCTAACACAAGGCTTAATAAACAAAAAAGAAAAAGAAGAGAAAAAAAAGGACCATGTGGGATAAGAAAACTATGGAGCTACTTTCCAAAAATCAACCACTAGAATGAAATCAAAGCCTGTCGATGGAAAACTGTCACACTAATGTACAGCAACACCTTCAAAAACTGTTCTCCACTCTTTTTCACTGGACACTATACATCCGTGTTTCTGACATTTGTTCTTTAAACTGAATTTCTGAATCCCTGGGCACTCTGCTTTGAGACGCGTCTGGATGAATTTTCAAACAGGATCTGCATCAATGATTTCAGCGGCAGCTTAGATTTGACTGACTTCAGCAGCTCCTCATTCTTTCTCTATGTGTCTGCCATGTTGAAAACATAACAGACATAAACCTGTGTTCTTAAAATCAAATGATCTATCCAGGCCAACCTTTCTATCAGTTAAAGTAAACTACTTAACAGGTTTCTTCTTCTTCTCATCTTATACTAATGACATAACGTGGCTTTAGCACATTTAGCACTGTTACTGTTGATTGAATGAAAAAGGTCTTTCTCTGTGAACTGCAAGTATGCCAACTAAACAAATTACTGAATGCAAAATTGCACTGCAACTCATTTGTTCACTCATTAAATATCTGAAAATAAGGTGCCTAAAATTAAAGTCTGCAAAAATGACAAGAGTGACAGGACTCGGGCTAGCAAATAAAATTATTGTAGTTCACATTTTTCTGTCTGAATTTTTTTCTAAATACTGCTCAAAATTGGGATTAAAGCAGTTCGAATGAGTGTCATTTTCTCAAAAGAGGGAAAGTGAGAAGAAACTAATGCACATATCAGATTCTAACTATGCTGATTAGTCAAGTCCAAAATGCCTTTGATGTGGCAACCGCGAGGCTATTTCCATGATGAGGACACAGGTGTTTCTGGCAGTATCCTGAGTCACAGACTAGCAAGTCCCAAGTCTGTGTTATCCAGTCAACGCTCTCTTCTGTAGCATTGTCCATAAACACCCCACTGCCTTTCTTCAGCACAGGACCAGCATATTTAAAATTGAGAAAGGGAGTTGTGAGACTGCACAGGTCAGCTCATGTAGCATGTGGAGGGGAGCAGGCAGAGTGGGAGAGGTGCTCAAACTAGCAGGTATTCAGCGAGTGAGCACCAGCTGCTCCACGGGCCGGGCTGGCAGAGCCGCTTGTCTGTCTTTTACTGCCCTCACTCCGTCTGGCTTCCTCTCACTGCTGCTGCTGCTCCTCTTCCTCCTGGGCCGGGCCCTGGCCTTGTGTTTCTCCCTGACCCTGGGGCTCGGCCTGGGCTGGCGTCTGTTCCTGAGGTGGTCTCGGTGGGGGCGCCGGGGCAGGGGCAGGGGCAGGCGGGCGAGGGGGAACTATGATTTGGTGTTGGCGCTGTCTGTAGGCAATGACTGTGCCTAACAGCAGGGCGATGACAGTCATGAGGTAGAGGTCCCACTCTGGGCCCAGAAGCTGGTCCAGGTCCACCTGAGAAATCACCTCCTTTAACTGACAGGAGCCAGAGCCAAATGGGGAGGGGATGGAGGACAAAGACGCACATGATTAATTTCAGTTCCCACTAATGAAGCTTTTAAGTCGGTTGAATTATAATACTGAGTTTCTATTTCAAAGCCAAATTGTCACAGGTCCAGCTGAATTGAAGAGGCAGTACTCACGTTAAGATCCTGCAGGTACTGCAGGGTGTAAATCAGGCCCAGCTTGCATAGGGCCAGGAAAACTGGGACCTGGGCATCAGGACTGGCTTCAGCTGCCATGTCGTAGAACCGCTTGGCTAAATGGATGTCCTGCAGGGCCACATGAACCAGCTCTGAATCACAAACCAGTCTGTGCATCTTTGAATTTAAGACCAACAACTACACTGACTATATTGACCAGTGAAACTCTATTCCCCTACCTGTTTGATACCCAGGCCTTTCTCGTGCATGTAACCCAGGTTAAACATGGCCTGGGCACTGTGCTGCTGCTCTGAAGCTAGTCTGTAGTGGATGACAGCTGTCTCATAGTCTACATCCGTCCCGTAGCCGTAGAAGTGGTAGTCCCCTAGTTTTATCCTCGCCACAGTGTAACCTAGGAATGACAATTAGATGTGTCAATTTTCATTCTAAGCAAAGGGTTTGGTTATGAGCAGTCATATTTAACTAGTTTTCCTTATGTAAACTAATTATAGATAGACTATGCAAGATGCTAAAAATAAATCTAGCACAGACGGAAAATAGATGAGGGACAAAGTGTGTATGGACTGACCTTGTGCTGCAGCTCTTGTCCAGTGAAGCAAAGCACGAGGGTAGGTCTCATTCTCACTGAAGATCTTTGCTCCTTCTGTTTGTTACAATCAATACAAAGACAATACTTTTGAAATTCCAAAAAAACAACATTTTTCCCACAAATTTTTTTTTCACTAAATCAATTTTAGTATTATTTACCAAGAAGTTAACTAACTGTGATTAAATTAAGATGAAGACCTACTTGATAAATGTGAATGGTGTCTACTGTCATTTGATTATTCTGACACATGTAAATATTATTTACATAAAATATTAATTATTGGATCACCAACTGGTCACACAGCTGAATAAGGAAACTAGACACACATACAGGTAACTGTCTTCCACAAGATCTGAGTTTGCTAATAGTGATGACTACAATTTTTTTTTTAAATGTTAACTCTTTTTCATGGCATTTGAACCTCGTGTGCTTTCTGCTGAAAATACACTCTCTTTCCTTCCTGTCATGATACTTGTATCATGTTTTTTCTTACTCTGGTCCAGAACAAAGGCCACGTTGCTCTGGGCCACCTCGTAGCCCTGCTCAGCCAGCAGCAGGTACTGGACCAGGGCAGCATCCGTCTCGCCCTCCTTAAAACTGCCGTAGGCCGTCATGAGACGCTCTGACCAGCGACCACGCTCACACACGTTCTTGAAAAGCTGCAACAAGGATACATGCACACAGTGTGACACACCGAAAAACTGGGCCTAAGAATTATGTCATTGTAGCTGTTTCTGGAGTTTTGTGATCACTTTCCAACATGCAACAGGATACAAGAGTGACTGCTCAATCCCATTAGAGAACCTCTGTCAAATCTCTTCAGTTCAACATAACACAGAGAGAGGAGCAGCAGCTCCACGGTGCCTCACCTCCACAGCAGTGTGGCAGGAGCGCATCACACCAGTACCAGTAGCATGCATCTGGGCCAAGTTGTAAAAGGCCAGGATGTGGCCTGACTGTGAGGCCAGGTTGAAGAATTTAAGTGCCTGCTTGTAATCACGCTTCACACCAATGCCATCTGAGGAACGAGAGGAAGAAGACAGACAACAGCTATGAACCCAATGGAGGAGAAAAAAGTATTCCAGTCAAGAGAAATGAAAATGATGTGGAGAAGATAAAGAGAAAGAGAAATTGGGGGCTAGTAAAAGACAGGGAATATTCAAATCTTCAGATGGAGGAACAGGATTTACCAGACAGACAATAAGGGAAAACTGTGACAGGAGGTATGAGGATGCTGTGTATCACAAACACACACCATGCACAGGTGCACATACACACGGGCTCAGCCCTCAACACTCACTGTAATACATGGTGCCCAGCTGGAGTTGTCCGTCCACCCAGCCCTGCTCTGCTGCCTTCTGGAAGTATTTCAGCGCCAGCTCATAGTTCTGAAGACGCAAACACACAATTTTAAAATAACTGCTCTGATTTCAGCATGACTGACTCTGATGATTTGCCATCAGATTGAAAATACTGTACACCAAATGACTTTACTGAGATTTCCTCCTTACTTTTTATAATTCCTACTCCTAGTGCCACAAAACTGTAGCTGCCAGGTTAGCAACACAGAGTAAGCTGCTAAATGAAATGGGTCTGAGAGGGTGCATCTTAAACTTAGACACGATTTTAAAAAGGATTGTAATGTGTAAAAGGTTTCTTACCACTGGAACACCTCTCCCATAGAGGTAAGCCATGCCCAGGCCACTCTGTCCCACTGGATTACCCTGAATGGAAAAAACAGAATCCTGTTCATCCACAGAGGTAATAGGAGTGCTGCTTTCTCTTAAAGAATAACTGTAGTGATGACACTGATACAGACAGGGCAAATTATCCAGTTGTGATAAAGACAAAGACATAGTCTACAGCTTCTTACCAGGTCAGAAGCCTTCTTAAAGTACTGCAGAGCTGTCTCGTTGTTCTGAGGAAGAAACTCACTGCCTTCTGAGTACATCTGAAGGACAGAGAGATTTCACAGATATCACTTAGAAATCAAAAACTTGATGCAGTGCCTCAGCAACAGCAATGCCAAATCATTAGCTTTATTTATTTTGGACTCCATTTATTCCATCTCTCTGCTCTCCAACTCGCTGATCGCTGGTCACAAGTTCTCACACAGTATGGGCTCCATATTTATAATGTTTACAAACACAGAAGTGAAAGAGATGGGCAAAAATAATTTCTGAATATACTAAAGTACTTTCCTTCATAGGTAAGGGACAAAGTCCAGCAGGTTTTTAAGTTTAAAAAGAGGAAAGAACTGTCTCATTACAAACAAAATCAGTCCACCACAGGTTAACAGAGACATAAATGGCATCTCACTCACCTTGCCGAGGAAAGCCATTGCGTGTGTGTTCCCTGCATTTGCAGCCTGGGTGAAGTAGTCATACGCCCTCTGTTGGATAGGAAGCATCAGGAATACATTTACAGGTGCAAATGACAACCACATCAATTCAATACTACAAATAATCTCTGAAAATAAAAGTCACCTGATGATTCTGCTCTACTCCACGTCCTCCATGCAGGTGTAGCTGACCTAATCCCACCTATCAGGGAAAACAAAGAACCTAGTTCACTTCAATGACACACAATTAGTACTAGGAATGTGAAAATTACAATTACATTTCAGATTGATATGTTACATGCACACAATTATGCAAATGTAATATGGGTAAGCTGTTGCTTTCCCGTCATGCTATGTCCATTATTAGCTTCCTGACCATAATACAGATTTAAGGGCAAAAACTTGTAAAACTTGGTAGAAGATATGCTAGTATTTAATTCATATTATCATATGCAGAAATGGTTGTAATGGAAAAAACTAACAAACAAAAACTGCTGTTACAATGAATAAAGGACACTGATTGATTATGACATTACTTTACCTGAGCTTGTACATCTCCTTTCTCAGCTAGAAACTGATAGTACTGGATCAAGTCCTCTTCCAACATCCCACTGGTAGATCCTGGGTTCTCCACCTCATCCAGCAGCCTGATCCTCTGCACTGCTGAACCCCCTGTCAGGGACACATCACTGGCCACTGGAGGTGGTGACGGAGAGTAGAGAAAATTAATGTTTCATCAGGTTATTCGTCCAAGAAGAACCAGAACATCACACCTAAATATTATATTACAAAGTACAACAGTAAATGCTCACCTTGATTTGCCACAAGCCTATAGTGTGTTAGTGCTGATTCACAGCTCTGGGGAACACCCACACCTCCCCAGTATCTGTATCCCTAATGCAATAATGGGGAAATGTCATTTTTCATACTTTAGAGAAAATGCAGCTGTATCATGACAGTGACAAACAAACCAACTCACCAGAATCATATGAGCTACCAAGTTTCCACCCAGTGCGCCAAAGGTGTAGTAAACTAAGGCCTGAAAAACAGACAATGTAGATAATATGTGAACAATTGACAGACATTGCATAACATTATTTTCACAGACACTTTGTTCGAACTTAAAGTGCATTTACAATAAGACATGAGTTCAGTCACACGGAACAAAAAAGTACCTTAGCCTGACTTGAGTTAACTCCAAGTCCTGCTGCGTACAGAAAGCCAAGAGCCTATGGAAAAGTAAACAAAGCACAGTGTTACATAAATTACTCTCTAAGCACAAATAATCAGCATATTTAACATGATCCCTGGTCAAACTCTTTTCTCAAGTGATATATTAACATTTTGCATGAGGTCTTTACCGTCTGAGCTTTAGGCGATCCCTCCATGGCAAGCTTCTCAAACATTTCTTTGGCCTTGGTGACGTTCTGGTTCATGTAGTCTCCAAACAGCCTGGAGTACGCCACCTTCTCCATGGCTTTCTGGTGGCCTTTCTCTGCTACCTTCAACAGCTTTTCGTATAATCTGAGAGAGTGGTTGCATAAACAGAGGTGGCACGGGGAAAGTCAGACGGACACAGGCATAATAAAAATGATGTGTACATAACAAACAGCACAATGACACCTAAAGCAAATAAGGATGTGCTGAGCACACTCCCATGCCATACCAAAAATAAATTTAAACTCAGCTCACATAAATAATAACAAACTGACAGGTGTGTTAATTTGCGGTTTCAAAACAAACAACGAGACATTTTTTTCTCAGCTTGTGTGGGGTTGCTGGTCTTTCTGCAATCCTGATAGTCGATAAAATACAGCAAAAATCTGCCAACGTCAGTGTGGTTGGATTAATTGGTTGAATTAAAGTGAATTAGCAAGTCCAAGAGAAAATTGTTTTATCTTGCAGCCATATGTATAAAAGATACAATCAAAGATAAAGTGAAATTTTTTTTTTTTTTTCCATGGACAAAATGACATAATTTTTTCATAGGAATATTTGTTATCAACAAATCCAAATTCTTCTGAAAACAAGAAGAATTTCAAAAGCAATTAAAAAGCAAGTTGGCCAAAAGCAGTGGAATAAATCAGAAGGAAGAAACTCACTCTTTCTTCTGGGTCTTCCTGGTGGTGGCATTGAGCACACGCAGAACAGTCTGATACTGGTCCTCAGCCTCCTCCGCCTGGAGTCTCTGCTGTGCCTGCTCCTCAGCTAGAAGAGGAAGAAGCCAATGAGAATTGGCAGATGAGAAAAAAGGTTTCTAAAACTTTGGCAGCAGAGGAGGCAATAGTAATTTAGGAAATGAAACTATGATGTGCACTCAGGCTGGTTTCCATCATCAGTTTCAGTAGCTGTTGAGCTTTAAAAGGCTTTCATTCTGATAAGAAAATATACACACTATATAACAGTTTATCTTAATGTATAGGCTTTGTGTGGGAAATGAGCCAACCACATTGGAAAATCTTCATCTAAGCATTTAAGCAAATAAACTCCCAGTTGAGGCTGATGAATGGCTGCATTTTGGTTTCAAAATAAGACACTCAAGGTGGTTATAAGTTTGTCACATTTGCTTTGGGGAAGTTTTGACATTATGCCAGTCAAGCTATTAAGCTGAAAACTTACTCTCACAGAAACCCCACTTTTTCTCCTGGTCGTAGTCGTAGGTTGTGGCACACCACAGCCGCCCATCCCCCCGTCCATCAGTAGTACAATCCAAATACTCCTGCCCCTGGAAGAGGAAAGGGAAGATACAGGGCTCTCCATGGGCTGTACCTCCATTCACCACAGGAACTGTAAGAGAAAGGAACAAACATATCATTATAAAAAATAAATAAATAAATAAATAAATAGACATAGTATGACAGTAAATTTCAGTAAATGTCCAACTTCATACAAGCTCAATATTATACTTGTGGCAACAGCAGGGAAATAACTAACAATCCCCGAGTAAAATGATGTAACTGTCTGCAACAGGAGCCACAGGTGCAAAGCACATTTAATTTCTCATGGGGTTTAGCTGTTTATCCAATCTGCAGCGACCCTGAAACCACACGCCTCTTTGCTTGGAGTTAGCAAAACTGAAAAAAGGTTAACATGCTCGTACTCAACAAAGCTCAAATCATTCTCAAAAACAGATGCGATTGAAGACAAGGTGAAACCCTTGATGAGTCAGTAAAGCTACTGACAAACCATCACTGCTACAGGCCAGTCACATTAGCCACATAAGTTTAAAAAGAGCTAAGACTGTTGTTGACTAGAGGCCCAAAAAATATACCACTAAAATGTCCATCCACACAGTGATGAGAATCTTAAGGTCTCCAATAACTCATATAGAGCTAAACTTGTTTTTTGAACATCAAAGCATTTCAATTACTTCACAACAGTCAGCTGCAATATTTGAAACTGCAAAGTCTCAGCCTCAAATCTCACTCCATTACAAGTTTATAACAAGATGTCCGGTGGCTCACCAACCCTTGTTAACACAGCTACTGTATGTGAAGCCTGACAGGATAAACAAAATAATCAGCTGTCAAAGCCATGATATTTTAATGGTGTCCACAATGCAACTGCTTATTTAGAAATGCTATGAAAACCTTAAGTCTTAATTGTGGAGGTGGCTGGAGCTGTTTTATACAGTCTATGGGCCGGAGCCACAATTTCTAGTGTTAAGTCTCATAGACATTTCACTATATCATTTCTGGCTTTAATTGGGCAGGCAAAAACAACTCTTCTGAAAAGTCAGTCTGCTACCAGCGACAGACAGTATGCCAGCTCATGATCTCTGTGTCACACAGATATTTGGAGACACACACATAAGCCAAGAAAACAAATCAGAAAAAGCAAAGCTCACTGTTTGAGCTAAAATTGTGGTCCTTACTCTCTTTAGGTTTCTCCTCAACTGGAGGAGGCTGTTCCGGCAGGTCCTCCTTCTCCTCTCCATCCAGTCCATCCCCAGGTGTCTGTTTCTCCTCTTGTGGCTGGGAGACTTCATGACCAGAGGTCACAGATGCTCCAGCCACAATTCCTGACGCCAGACGGACATCTTCCTCTTCAGACTCTGGGTCATGGTATGACTGCAGAGATAAACAAGAAATTGTTGTAAAGGAACAGATGGCAGGGGCAAACATTGCATATCAAAATACGTTTAATACAGTGGCATAAGGCAAAAGCTATGGATGGCTATCTGACAAAGCATTATTTGTAAACTTAACAGTGGCCTCTATCTCCCAAAAGTCTTGCAACACTGTTATCTGCTCACTCAAATTTCTTCTCTATATCATTAGAAAAAATACAACGAAATAGAAAATTTCCCGATTCATTTGTCCCAGACAAGCAGCCAATTTAGGCCCAAAACATTATACTTTTCCTAATGCAATAAAAAAAGAAATTTTAATGACAGCAGATTAGTGTTGTGAGTCATTTGGACAATAGAGATCACAGTTACAGTACAGCACCTGGACAAGATCAGTTTTTTTCACTGATAAGAGTAAACTTAACTTTGCCAAATTGTGAAGAACTTCCTAATAGAAATGGACCAAAGCATCTGGTTAACACCAAGGTAAAATATATTTAAAATGGATTTCAGCCAACAGCTTGAATAGGCTTAAACTGATCCATCTCTGTTGTAGAGTCAATATATCATGTAGACAAATGTGAAATAACACACAAGGCAAGGTAGTAAAATGTGTCAGATTTAAGCTATAAAAGACACATGGGAGCACATAACACCACAACCAATGATAGTAACAATTGCATAGTTGCATATGATCTTGTTTCCACATTTGTCTGTCAATCATCCTCAATATCGTACCTTCAGCTCTGGTCCGTCATTGCCTTGTTGCTCTTCATCTGAAAAGTGTTCATATGGCAGAGATACAGACATGAACTTGAGATGGACAAACCTGCTAAATATAAACAGCTGCTTGCAACAGTTTCAGACACACACAGCTACTTCTGTTCACGCAGGTATTAACCAACTACACAACAAAAGTAACATACTTACCAGCTGTTATTCCTCGGACGAAGACTACCACCAGAATAGTCCAAAAATAAATCGTTATTGCCGTCTTTAAACACCTCTTATAGCCCATTGTTGACAAGCTAACAGTCTGCTAGCTGTAGCTGCTGCTATTTCTATCGCCTAACATTCAGTTGCAGGTGAGTAGCACCATGATATGTAGCATAAATAAACTCTCACACACGCTCACTAAAACATACCAGTATCCTCTCTGTACAACAACTTGGTTAATTTTAGCTGCTGTCAAACAAGCTAACAAATTCCAATGCAAAGCTACGCTAGCAGAGTTGCAAGTGGCTGAATTGACGTTTAGCTAGCTAACAAGCTAGTGTTACATAGCCGCACAAAAGACCAACCAAACGGCGCAATATTCGCAAGAGACGCAACTCCTCGGTCTACAAATTGTTTGCCGAGTATTTCTCGGTACTTCAAAACATCCGAGTTTAACGGCAAGATGTAAAATCTCTCGCATTTGATTTAAATTAACCAAATACTTCTTAAGCCCCTACTACTGATCGACACTTCCTAGTCTCGCGATTCGACCAATTACAGCGCGTTTTGTTTGACGGGAGCCAATGAGCGGGGGCCACAGACGTGTCAGCCAATCAGGTGCGTACACAGTGATGTTTGTGGTTGATGGGTTTGTCCACGACACCAAAACACGTTATGAAGATAATAATAATAATGTGGAAGGTAGAAGTGGTTGTTTTAGACGTATTATCAGGAGGCATCATGATTATAGTAAATTAAAAAACTAAGGCAAATAAATAATAATATAAGGTGTGTTAAATGTTACTGAATTATTCAATAAATGTTTTACTACTGTCACTCCATGATACTAAAACATGCAGTTACTTATTCAAACACATTATGAGATCTAGAAATCAAAATCTCCAAAATAGTTGATTGCTGTTATACCCTCAAGCTCTTGACAGATTTGAAATAGCTTGTATTGTAATGTACAAATTTAAGGACACTGTAAAAGTACTGACAAGAAATTGTGTGTTTTTACCCCTTGTTTTATGTCTCAGTATAATTATGTGGTGTTCTTTTTTGCTTTTAAATAACTAGACTTGATAGCTCTTATTCAAGAACAAAGTCAAAATGTTTCAGAATAAAACAGTAATCATTGTCTGCTGTTTAAACAAAAAATATTGTAATACATATTAGTAGAGCTACTAAATTATTGTATAACTATTTGAAATTAGTAGACTAAAATAAAAAAAAATTATATCCAAAACACTTATCTTGGATGTAGTCAGGATGGACCTCTGTTACCACAAAGGTAAGGTAACTATGCTAAGTTTGGTGTCTGTCTCTGACCCATAGTCAACCAGCTCACTCAGACCCACTAGAACTATTAGTACTCTGGCCATTTGACAAACTGGGGCCATTCATTCTCAGAGGAAGTTAAAGAAAGGGGAAGTTACTAGTAAGGAGGTCTGCACATTAAACAGTGGAGATTATGAGTTCATATGAAGTACAAATACACACAATGACAGACAGAAGAGAGGCAGGACTACAACCAGTGTTTCGCATGATGATATGCAAAAATGACAAATGTATGTACATATGCACAAATGTATTGAAATATTCTTACAGTCACCCAACTGTAAGAATATTCACAGAGCAGTCTATTTGCATATATAAACAATGATACAAGCAGATGTAGTAATCAATAACTGCATGTTTATTTACAGGCTGTTTTGTTTTAGTGGTCATTTCAGAGGCAGTAATAAGACAAAGACGTCATTATTTGGAGGAAAAAAAAACATTCACAGTACACAAGAAAACACAAGGCAGGGAGTAACATTTTTCGAAGAGACACATTGTAGTCAACACTCCCCAGCTTTCCAACAAGAGAAACATCTGCAATGTTTGACTTTTGTGGTGCAGATATGATCCCCCACAGGCTGTCGAAACCGAGAAACCACACAGAATCAGATTAGACTTTGGTTGAAAGCCAGGAGGAGTACACATACAGTATGTGCCAACAAAGACAAAATGGAGATTGTCTATTCCTGGATTAATAACCTTTTGTATTACTTTTGCCATTGTACTATATCAACTCATATCCAGACTGTGAAGAGTACAGAGCCAAAAATCTACACAATGAAAGTCAAAAGTACTAGTGTACAGATACTTTTGTATCCCATCATGTAACTGTATCATTTAAGAAGGCCATTTATACAGTCAGCAATTTATTTCTTTAAAATCATCACTAAAGAGTCCAACATATCTTTAAAATAATCAAATCTTTGGTAAAAAACTTGTAAGGCATTTGACTTGATGAATTCCATAGGAGCTTACACACCGGCTACTATTCATATATAAAAAAAGATTAAAATGTGTTTGTTCACATTTGTACACTGGTGAGTAGCAGTATTTGAGGATGGATTCACACATTAACACACTCAAACATCAATGGTTTAAAAAGTTAGAATGCACAGCAATATTAACGTGCCATGAAAACAGAGATGTCATCATTGCGTGCCCTGGTTAGCCGTCAGTGACGACTTTATTATGGAGAGGTTTCGGGGTCACTGTTGAGATGTGCCACATAGGGGAACCCTCCCTCACATGTAATATATTCCCATCCAGCTTTGGACTGCCTACTGTACAGTCATGAAGTGCTTTGATATATAAACATTCAAGATTGTGACCATATACTTACTTTTTAGGGCTTTTAAAAAATATAGAAATAAATAAAAGCCAATATTCTCAAGATTTGTTATAAAGAAAATAGACCTTAAATTTATTGATATTATGTAATTGAGTCATGATTTAATAGAATTTTGGTATTGTTTTCCCCAAACTATATTATTTAAGCTTTAAGCTCATTACTCCTTATTACTACACATCAAAGTGATTAGTGGCAATAAATCACAGTATACAATTGCAATACTTAAAAGTATCACATAATATTAAGAATCGCAATATTGTGGCTCAAGTGCTGTGACAAACTGGGAGAAATGGTATATTTCCACCACAGTACAGTGGTCAGTCAGGACACCAGAGATGACAAGTGGTTTTCTTTCACCTGCACATATATTTAATACTTTAGAGCTAAGAGTACCTGAGGTCCAAAGTCCCGATCTGTAGCATAAGGCAGGTTGGGAAAAAATGAAAAGTACATATTTTTCATTTTTTGGTCTCACAGTCTGGCTCTTTAATTAAGTGGAGGGAAAAATGTAACTATTTACAACCAGCTTTCACCCAAAGGAAAGGATGTGTTTCCTGTGGACTACTTGCATTTTTATGCCAGTTTTCAGGGCCAACAAATCGTGTGAACCCATGTAACCACCTGCGTTAAAAAATGGCTTTGCTACAAAGTGAACGGTGCAAGTAGATCTGGAACCAGCAGAAACCACAGGTGACATCTCTTCTCAGTGGGACACAGTGGTGAAACTTTGGAGCAGTCCAGCATACAGCAGGGCATGATGGTAGGAGTTTATCTCTGTGCAGCTTTAATGACCCATTCTGCTGTCGGGTTCAGCTGGATGAGGTCTTTCATATACGTTTCCCCATCTAGACACCTCTCCTCTGAGGAACAGATAAAGAGGTGAGGGAGGAAAAATATTGAGATGATGTAATTACTAAAACTATGATGAATTACTGCACTTGCAATGTACATTTTTACACCTTTTAGACTGTTGGCTCATTAGCTGGGTTATCAGCAGAGAATACAAAACAATGTAATTTATCAGTTTTTTTCAGAGCTGGACTTACTGATGTTTCCACCAATCTCATAGAGACACAGCTCTTCTCGTTTCACTGCCACTGAACTGGGAGGACAAAGCAGGAGAGAGACAGAAAGTGAGAGAAAACATCAAAGAAGGGCCTCATATATCCAAGACAAATACTGAGTGTCTATTTGTATGCAGTGCTGCATTACCTGTCCTGGCTGAGGAAGCGTGTTAATACATCAGCAGCCTGTAACTCTTCAGTAAGCTGAACTGCCATGGACACTTTACTGAACTGTGGCGCTTGGACTCGAATGAATCCCTGCGAACTCTCCTGAGACAGACAGAGAGTGAGGAAAACATATGGTCACAATCACACAGCCTTAAACACTTTACAATAATGAGGACCAAAACACTGCCCTTATCACACACAAACAGTCACAGGAGACAGGAACTTCAGACAACAACAATGTGGACTTCCTGCTCTTCTGTTTAATAAGCTCCAAACACTGTCTGGTCTCACAGCACTTAAGCATGCAGGGTCAAGTGTTGCTGGAGTTACTCATTCATCACTATATTGTCAAGAAGAACAAATGTGCTGCGGTCCTCCGCTGGCTTAGCTGTCTTTCTGTAGCATAACATAGCAGCTTGTTTGTCAAACACTTTTATTGTTTATTTATGTGGTGCCTTGGAGCAAAATACAAATAGAGTTGATTTTTGGTGTCGTAGCTTAGGAAACGCAAAATCCCAATTGGTGATTATGAGATTCAATTCAATTCAAAGAACTTTATTTATCCCCGAGGGGCAATTTAAGCTGATTCTTATCAGCAACGGCACAGCAAAGTGAAATCTGTGAAGCTGAAACTGAATAAATAAAGTTAAAATAAATTCACTATATGTATGGAACGGTTAAAAAAAATGCACTAGTGTGGTAGGGACAAATATCTTGCGGCTGATTATCATGCTGCACCATGGGAAAAATATACCCACATAGGAACAACACTCTTATACATGTCCACAAGATGGCACTATTTCTCAATAGACTGTATATAAAGTGTTTACAGTATGACCGCCATATGACTGGTTTGTATCAGTTCTCAAACATACATAACCTTAAAATGAAAACTCCTACCTCTGGGACAGCTTTGTCAGATGGTTTGTCGGTGGTAATCTTCTTCAGCAGCTTTCTTACAGCTCTCTCTTTATTTTGTTTCCGCTGGCTTTCCATGTTTTGTTGTCTGACCTGGGTCAGTATGAACTTGGGGATCTGGAGACAAGAGACACACACAAAAGAGAGATTTGATACCCTCGGTACACACTGTGCCATCCACCATACTCCATGGAAAAATAAACCTAGACGCTTTTGTGAGTAACTATGCCGAACCAGGATGCATTGACTATGTTCTCCATTGATTTCAATTATAAAAAGAGTTGACATTGTAATGGCCCCGTCTTTTCTGCTTGCAGAGGTTTAGCTGGCCTCTTCTTGCAGGAATGTGCAGACAGGTAGGGTTGTTAAAGTTATGTGGTGGCACCCGTGTTGGCCTCCACCAAGACTACAACCACCAGCCTGGTCTCACTGTCTCTCTCTCTCCTTGGCTCCACACCTCCAGGTTTTCGGGTTTGGTTTGATCTGTTTTTTTGATATTCCATTCACTACTGATGGGATTTATCTCCACACCCCATTCCTTTCTTGGTAAATAGTTATGTGGTCTGGTCTGTGACAAGTGGGGGTCATCATCCCCTCACACCTTCTCTCACCTTCCTGCTGTGTGTTTTTCCTTTGCAGGCTGTTTGCAGGTAGAGATGGGCAGCGCTGTATTGCACCTGGGAAGGCTGGGCTTAGGTTATTTATTCTAGTTCCTCATTCTGTCTCTCTCTTTTGATCAGCATCTACCTGTTTGGTTTTCTTCTCCTTTTTGCCTCCACCACATCACACAAGCACTCAACACTACACCCACCATTGAATTACAGATTCATTTATTATGTTTCTTTTGACTTAGTTATAATCCATGTAAATAACTTTAAACCTTCTGTGAACACCCTCTTTGTTTAGCTCATTGATCCTGGGCTGCGACACCAGGGACACAAATTTACGTTTTGTTTACAGTGATTTGAATGACAAATCGTATTGATCCTTACTGTCCACAGCAGATTCTGGTATCGAATCAGCAGCCGGACGATGTTGGCCGTGCTTGTTGCCATAGAAAACTCCTGTTGTTCTGTAACCTTGGAGCGGAAGCCCTTGAACATGAAGATGTTGGGTGCCATGATGACAGAGACATTGTTGAGGGTCATTTTATTGTTGGCCTGACGGTCAATCACACGCTGGAAAAATTCCACTAGTGTCTGGGGAAGCAAGCAGAAATCAAGTTTATAGCAGAAATAGTCTGGAGTTTCTCGTTCATTTGAAACTGAGTGTGCATGTACCTTCAAAGTATCCCGATTGGCCTCAGGTAACAAAAGGACGAGCAGGTTGAGAGCCTGCAGCTGTTGCTTTTTTGTAGGGAGCTCTGTAAAACACACACACACACACACACACACACACACACACACACACACAATAGCTTAATGCACATTTTTCAGGTCATGTATCTCATAATGAGGCAGTAAAACTCTTGCGATTCAGCAGAATACTTCATGAACAGATGTTATAGGTACTGTTTTTTCACTGACAATACATTTATTAGTTTTCACTTTTACAAGTAGAAGATGGATACACTATGAAATCTGCAGGAGAGAAAGAAAAAGTACAAAAGACTGAACATTATAACAATCACTTAGAGTACCAATTTCTGTCTTGCATTTAAGGTGCATGGGTGAAAGAGCAGGGTTGAAATGATGTCTATGGTGTCTATGATAGTAATATTATACATACTGTTGACAGCAATAAATGCGTTGAGGTACTCCACAGTCAGTAATGGATGGGGCAGCTCCCTGATGAACAGCTTCAAAAGACTAGCGGCATCATGCTGTTTCAACTGCTGCCATGGAAACTTGCTGTCATAGAAAGAGGACTCGAGCTCCTGGCACAGTGACTGGATTTGGGACAGACACACAGCTCGTTTCACTACTTTATCAGCTTCAAGAACAAGTCTGCTAACAATGCATCTGTAGTGGTGACAGGGAAATACTTTAACCAACCTTGACTCTAGTGGCAGCTCCAGGGATCCGTAGCAGCCCCTCTGTGTCTAATCCCTCCTCCTCAATGTGATTAATAAGCTGGGAACAAGAGAGAGACATCGAGGTTAGGTAAAACATCACAAGTAGAAAGTGTAAAAGCTACAATTTAAGTTGGACATACTGGTAATAGTGATCACAGTACAGAACCAGAGCCATATACTTTACATTTAGGTCGTGACTCTAAAGTCCTCCAACAAAATGACTGTTCAGCTTCAGTTACTATTATAAAGATTTCCTCTCATCCTTGCTGTAATGCAGAACTGTCCATGTCTCACCCTCTGCAGTATGAATGGCACTTTGGTCCCAGGAGCTCGCCTCTGGTCCAGCTCCAATAAAGTGGCAAGAGGAACACCAAACAGTCCACTTTCTGCGCACACACAAACACTAATATTTAATGAAACAGAAATATCTTCATACAGTACATTAACTATACATGTTTACCTGGAAGATTTTGTGTGCGTGACTTTGTGTGTGTGTCAGTGTTTGCACATGTCCCTGTTTGTGTGTGTCTAAATGCTCTTTTTTGTCATTTTTATTTTCATGTCTTTGTTTGTGTCTCTATGCATGTCTGAGTGTTTACTTTCAGTTTATTATAGCCATCAGGGCTTTTCCAGCTGTGTGTGTGTGTGTGTGTGTCTACCTTTAGTCTTAACTTTGACAGCTTTGTGAGCCTTGAGGTCTATCCCAGCAGTGTCAAACAGAGCAGTCGACTCCACAAGCACCAGTCTACGCACCTGGCAGCACATTAAAAACAGACAAAAGATATAAGACAATGATTTTAAATGGCAACTGCACTTAGAACCAACTAACTCAACCAACTAACTGGGGCAATTTGTCTCATCGAGGCTTATCATAAAATAAACACAACATGCATCCACAGATCATCCTGTCACAACACATCACCTTTTTCATATCCAGAGGAGACAGATCTCCTATTCTGGTCTGACCTGTTTTGTCTCGGAGCAGCTTAAAGTTCTAGAGAGGAAAAGCAAAGAGAGAGGGAGACAGAGGGGTGTCAGTTACTGTGGGAGGAAACATTCAAAGTAAACAGTGTGCCAAATTAATTTTTGACTGTATTTGCTTTTACATTGCAAGCTGGATGTGGACTGTGTAATACAGAATTGATTGAATTGTATGGGGAGACACAGGATAGTGGACTGCTATACCAGCTTCAACCACCAGATGGCACTACAGACCAGCCCTCAAACTGCTTACTGCTGATACAACACAACCTGTAACAAATATTGCATGCTCAACAAAAGTCCAATTGTAGTGTTTAACTTCAACTAACTATACACACTGTATTTCTTTCTGCATTTCATTCTACACTCTATATCCATTATTTTCCAAATTGTTGACAAAACCACACAATATAACAGCCTGAAAAGCCTGTAACTGAAGAATATCATTTTTCAACACAAGCTGTAGATTCACTATAGAGCATAATGTGTTTATTAAGTAAATACTTTATCATAATAAATCTGATTGTGTTACATTCAGGTGCAAAGCAAAAATGCTAAAAATTACATGCAGCAACAATTTTCATTTGTCAGTCTGTTTCTGTCAAAATCACTGAACACATGCTCTAATATAACCCTGCATGAAATAATGCTTAAAGCCAGGGAGCAATTCAAAGTGGCATTGCATATGTTTGCATACCAGCACATTAAATCGGTGCACAGTTTCTCTTCCACAAGCACAGATGTACCCTGTGTGTCAGTAAAGAAGCATATATCTGAGTAAGTGAATGCATAGATCCTTTTTCTGTGTATGTGTGTGTGTACAGGTATGTGACTCACTGGTAGTTTGTCGTCAGGTGAGTTAGGGCTTATGGTGACTTTTAACCTTTGGTTGTCCCTGTAGGTGAGCGCCTGCTCTGAAAACGCCACTTCAACATTCAGTTCTGTCTCCGTTTCTGCTAAGACACACACAAAGAAGGACATAAAAGATACGACCGCACAAGTGGTGAAGCGCAAATGTGTTTATGTAGGTAAAGTACAGTTGTATATACACAGAGACAGACAATTAAATGTGAGGAAGAAAAAGAGGCCTGCTGCCTTTTATGTACCTAGAACTTCTCTATTGGTGAATGAACCCACATTTCCAGTGTATATTTTACATTGTACAGTTGTTAAAGTTGCAGCAGTTCACCGGTTTCACAGTATATGTGGTATGGAAATTGGGAGTAATCATCCCATGTACATTTACTTATCTACAGTATTGAACTGTACCGTAGTAGTGTTATTAAAAAAATATTAAATTCCAAAACCAAACCAACCAAACTCTTCTGTTCTCATTCCTTTATGGGTAATAATAATAATAATAATAATGTTTTAACCATGTTTTAATATTTTCTACTCTATTATTTCCAAGATGTGAGTGTGAGTTGCTATGCGGAAGTTTATTTGGACCTCAGTTTATCATTCTCCATGCTGACTCATATGCGTGTGTGTGTGTCTGTAGCAGTGTGATGCACGTACCAGCTGAAGTGACATCTTTTTGTCCATTCTCACTTCCCCCTTTGAGTTCGCTGGACTCCTCACCCTGCAGCACACAGACACATAACTGTACACAACGTTCAACAAGTTCAACACACATTCACACAGAGCTTCCCCCTCCCCGTCCGATTGTTCATGTTACATATTATCTTGTCTGTTAATTAGTGGACAAACTGTGTGTCTAAGTGAAAAAAAGTGCCAGACTTCTAGTTCAAAACAGTTTATTCTGCTGACTGGGGTTGTTCAGAGTAGCAGTCTGGTGGATGGAAGGGACTTGATTTTGCAATGGAGTGGGATTTAGTGGTGAAACAAACAGCTCTGTGATTGGTTACTGATTATGGTTTGATCTGTTAGAAGTAACAACAAACACAAAGTTAGCAAAGTTGTAACCACTTCCTTTGTGGTAAAAAAAAAAAAAGGGAAACAACTAATTTGTGTGTCTTGGTGGAATGTTCAATTCATGCTATCAAAAAGGGGAAGAGACGTCACGTCACTTATCCAACCTGATTCATTATCTCCTTCTGACAGACTTCAATTAACACTATTCTGAAAGGAAAATAATAATCAAAAGCTTTAAAGGCAATCGACATTTTGGGAAACACAGTTATTCGATTTCTTGCCGAGAGTTAGATGTGAAGATCAATATCACTCTCATGTCTATCAAGTACATGTAAAAAACTAGTTAACATAAAAACCAAGCTAAGCAAGGTTGCTGTGGATCTGCTGTTAACAAGGAATATAATTTATTTAGTCACAGAGCAGCCGACACACCAGTACTGCAACACAAATGGAAACAATATTTTTATACAAAGAAAGAAATGACTATGCATCTATTAGATTTGGTGAATTTACAACTCAACAACTCACAAAACTGCAGGATCTTTTCAGAGAGTCTGGGGCTGATTTGCCACTAACACAAAGTACTCATATGCAGGTTTTGCTCTAGAGGACAGACATCCATCTCAATAAAGATAAGGAGAACAAATTAAAAGTACCAAGATAAATGCAAAGGCAAGATTAGGCCGTGTATTATCTGGATATCCGGATACAGATCCCATTCTGATACCAGGTGTAAATGGAGGTGTAACTTTCAGCAAGAAAGAAAGTAAGCACATTTCCCAAAATGCAGAAGTATTTCTTTAATGAGGTCTTAAATTTTGATTCAAACTTATTTCAATGTTTGATAAATTAGTTCTATCCAGAAGCAAAGCAGCTCATCACCTCCACATGTAAGTTCTCTGGCCTTTAAAGGTCACACTCAGATACTCTGTCATGTTGACAAAATATAATCAGTTTACATTCGTGTGTGCATCTGCCAACCTTTTCTGGAGGCCTGAATATATCCCGGACATCAGGAACGTGTTGCCGGTTACGTCGCCGTAAGGTCTGATGTAGTGATGTCAAACGACGTTCAACAGCTGCCGCCTGAGTTCTGGTCAGTGTGGACAGAAACACCACGTTGTCTTCTTCCTGTCAATCAATCAATCAGTCCATCAGACTCAAGCATGAGTCAGTAAGTATTACAATATTTATCTCGCTATCTATCTAATATCATCTTCAGTCAGTCTGTTTCTTATGTCAAACACATTCATCATCATTCATCACATAAGCAGGTTCTAAAGCACGGCATGTATAAACAGTACAGTATTTGCTCACTGAAAGATGTAAACTGCAAACATGAAAGTGATAAACTACACTCAGGTCTAAATGTTTAAATTCGGGATAGACCATTGGTACCTGGTCCAGGTCGGCTGTCAGCGAATCATCAAACAACCGCGCTAGCCCCGCCTCTGTAAGCCACGCCTCCTCCTGTTCACCTTCTGAAAGAGAAAATGAAAATGATTTAAAAAAGGGAAGATAAGGGACTTTGATCATTTTCCAAAGCAGTCATTTTGTGACTCAAAATGACTGGTATGGACAAAGGTGAAAGAAAAATGGGGACAGAAGCCTTTATTCATCTCTCTATAATTTGTCTTTGTAAGACATTTAGACAATTCTACAGGTGCAGGAAAGGGAAACTGTAAACACAGGCAGAGCTGGACACACATACTTATCCAGGAAGCGCTGCTCAATAGAACAATAGACGAACAATAGTCTTCATAAACAGGCTAAATAAGACTAACAGGAACATACATACCTCTTATGTAAGGCGACACAGAGCTGATCTGCACAAGTCTGGGCTGGTAGTGTGTTTCTGATAAACAGCATTCACATTCAAGTCTCTGCATATCATTCCATTTAAAACATGTGGCACTAAAATACTTTCCCATTTAAGTTATGAAGATATGGGAACTCTATATTATGCATATCTATAAGCTTCTGTTATTTTTTCAGTTTTGATCTCTGTTCTAACTGACTTTAGCATGTGTGCAAGTAAGATTTTAATTGAAACTGAAAGGTCTTATGAGCATCCTGTGTCAGTGTATAGTTACTGATCTCATTTCCAACTGTAATATTTTCAGAAATACAATCTGGAACCAGGGACGCAAAACAACCACAAGATGCCAAATGACTATAAAGAGACTCCAAATGACTATAAAGTGGTGCAAAACGATCACAAAGAGACACAAAATTAATAGGAAGAGATGCAAAATGATCAGAAGGAGATGCCAAACAACTACACAAACACACTCTGCCACGTGGTTTGTAGATGTTTTGAGTGTGTGGTTTGTGAGTTTCTCTCTTCTACGTGGGAGGGGTGGGGGGGCCGTTTACATGTCTTTACCCAGGGGCACATTGTCTCATAATGTCTGGAACACATACAAGCCCAAACTAGGCTGTGATGAAACTCACTTCTCTCTCTCACTTCTGTAGATAGAATGCTCTAAATCAAGGATAAACACTATGCGAAATGACTGTGTGTGCACACTTGCAGATGTAAGAAAAGCAGAACTTGACGTCTCTTTCAGGTCTATCCATGGACACAGCGTATCCTACCCTCAGGAATTTTCTGCTGCTCCTCCTCTTGAGCTTCCCCTTCTCCTCCACCTTCTCCTCTCCCCGCTCCTCCTCCTGAGCGAGTGATATTCTCCACCTCCTTCCAGTAGTCGTCCATCTCCAGCTCATCCAGAGAGTCCTGTGAGACATGTGAAGGTGATGTACAGATGCCATTGCATTTAGTTTCTGTTTCGTGTTTCATATCTTGTTTCTCTCCTGAACAGTGGTTTTAGTTGATCGAAATTAAAAAAAAGAAGGTATGACGCATAAAGATAAGAAAAAACAGCACAGGGACTCACAGCCAGTCTGAACAAGTCTCAAATGTGGTTGTTACCGGCTGTGTAGCTTCTCTCAGACATACACACATCAAGCACACATATTCCTCATTAAACACTCCAAATTTAAACAGACCTCAGCACGTTTCTCCAGTTCACTCTGCTTTTCCAAAAAAGGCATTAAACTTGAATTAATTTGTTGGTTTATCGGTGTTCAGCCAACACAAAGCCACACACCTCCTCCCTGAGAGCTACACATTACATCAAACACATGAGGGACAACAATTGTGTACCTGCCAACAGAACCCCCTGTAAAAATTTAATGGTTACAATTTAGACATTTATAGCAGACATTCTTATCCTGAGTGAGTACAACAGCAGAAAAGGTTGTTGTCTGAGAATCACATTTCTTTCAGTGCTTTTTTTTTGTAGTTCATGTTAACTGGCCCTATTTGCTGCTGTGTATTTCTGACTGGGACATTTACATCAATTCATCATAATGTTTAACGCATGCACCTTATGTCAAAAAGTCTGACTTGACCTGAAAGTGATTTAACGAGGTGCTGCCTCCACTGAGCAAACTATATTGCCTGCACAGCTGAGCAAGTTGAATGTTAAAGAAAAATCTTCTACCACACACCATTCACAGCCTACCTGGGAGTTGTAGCGCTGATACGTGGGCCGCGGCTTGGACCTGGAGTCGGGACTGTGTCTGGGGCTGGACCCTGGTTTAGGGCCAGAGGAAGGCTGAGATTTGGGGCAAGCGGCAACGCTTTGGTTGTGTAGTGACGACGGGTCAGAGCCGGTGGGTTTTGTACTACTGGTGGCAGTGGGAGGCCCAGATCTGTCTCCATGATGTGTGTCCTGGTTCTGTTGAACGGTGTAGTGGCCTGTTTTGCGACTACAAGAGAGACAGACACAGACAGGTAAGTCAGAAGATTAGAAAGATACAATATCTGTTGATCATTACCACAGACATGCCCCAACAAAACCATTCATCTTGATTTAAAAGCGCCTGCTGCTTACAAGCCCGAGAGTGAAACTTGCTCCCAACCATAACGGTTTAACTTACAGCCGCGCACTTTGCACCTTGTTTACTGATGACATTACAGTAGATAGATACCTCATAACAGCTCCTATCATAAAAATATTGCTAAATTTACAAATGTCTGAGAAGCGATTGTGTTTGTTGCGCTCTGTAAAGAGGAGCCATATTTCAAAAGGCAGGTTTTGTCTTTGATTTGATTTAGCTTCATCTGGCAGTGGTATGTCTTTATTTATGGCAAGATGAGAGCGAGAGAGAGAGAGAGAGAGAGAGAGAGAGAGAGAGAGAGATAGCCTCTGACACAGGGCGGTCAGTGAGTCAGACAGACAGAAGTCAACCAGTGACTCCAGCTAAAGACCAGCCAGCAGTGTGTTGAATTCCCAGCCAGTCGACGAATGAGAACATCAGCAGAGACTAAGAATAGCAGCTCTCACACATCAACAGTCAGCTCATCTTCAGCATACAGTAGCCTATACTAGTGCTGTTTAGCCTAGTCCAGCTAAGACACTGTGATGATGACCATTAAAGCTAATTATAGTTAGGATGACCTCATACAGGTTACCTAACTGCAATCACTGCAGTTATGTATGTTCGTATTTATTACACACACAGACACTCCTGGATAAGACAAAGCAGACTGAGACTGAAACTGACACGTGAAATCTCAGGATCCTCTCCTGAGATTTTGTGTGGCAGAAATGAAACCATATCATGTAATCAAACCTAATGAATTCCTCTTAAAGGTGCAATCTGCCATTTGAATATAAACAAATGGCCCACCGCTATTTAAAACACAGGAATGGGGTCTGCTGTCAACCCAAACCGAACGACAGCTCTTTTAACATACATGTGCTGTGTTTGAAGACACAAACTAGAACTAAACATGGACTAAATAGACAGCCCTATATTTTCAATTATCATCTAAGAAACACACAAAAGGCTCAGTTTTCATCTACAAGTCAAACTGATATATGTGAACACAGTATAATTACAGACAGAGCCACTTTAATGGCGTATCTAATGCGTCACACATGTCATAGCTTTAATATTTGTTGCATGGGAAGCCTGAACAATGTCCGCAAACATGCACATAAAACACAAACACATGGCCACAGTGCTCCATGACAGAGCGAAACTACGGCTGGAAACACTATCATTAGTATTACCACTACTATATCATCTCATGAAAATGCATCAGCCCAGGGTCTTTTGGAGAAGTTGGCCACAATACAAACAACAAAAGTTCAAGGAAAATATGAAGTGAAGTTATTAATATATATGACAGAGCGTGTTTGAATATGGGTCTGTTTTTTTGGCTTTGCTGATGTCCGGCTGAATGCCCTCTTTGTTGAGACAGGAAGTGACATTATCTAACACAGCACATTCTCTCTCTGTGTCTCTTCCACTTTGGAGTTATCGTGGAGTGAGCAGCTGCAGTTATAGTACAATTGAGTGATGGTGCAGCTGCCGATCAAGCTGAAACTCTGCTGTCAACATTCATCCATCCACTCTGCGCCCATCAGTCTAGTCTCATCTATCAAACACACTGAGAGAAGAAAAAAGTTGAGCTCTACCAAAGTAACAACTGAAACTGGATGTGTCAGCTGTTACTGTGAGGGCAAAGCAAGTTTCCAGTCTCTGCAAGTTGATTTGATTACACCATACTTCCTGCTGGTAGTAAATAAGCCTGAACACACCAGCATGTTAAAGTTCAAGAATGCGCACTCTTAAAATGTGTCAGACAGCATCGGTCCAGTTTTTATTGACCTTTAAACTATCACACATTTAACACCATAGTCTGTCATTTTAAAACACTACACACAGTGACCTGATGTGGACTGGACTGATGTTTAAATGAAAAATGAATTGAAAATACAGACTGGCTTGATAGTAATGTTTTAAGTAAATACAGTGGTGGAAGAAGTAGTCAGACCCTTTACTTAAGTAAATGTAACAATACTGCAATGTGAAAATACTCTCTTACGATTAAAAGGCCTGCATTTGAAATTATACTTGAGTAAAAGTACAGAAGTACGACCAGCAAAGCGTACTATCAAAAGTAAAGGTACTCATTATGCAAATTGGCCCCTTGCAGAGTGTTAAATTATAAAACCTTCAAGGTCCCGAAAGGTGATGGTATCTTATGCACACAAGATAGTCATTTGTACACACAAGTTATCGTCATGTGCAACAAGATAAACATTTTTGTAAATCTTTTTTTAGGACTTTTACTTCTTTCACCTTATAAGATTACATGTGAACTATAAAGAAATACGATAAGTATATGATGGCCTCACGTATATGCCAGCACAGCTTCGCATAACTCACACCTGAGACGGTCTAATCAGCAACATACCTGAAAATGCCTGTTAACGTATGTGAGGCATTTAATCTATAACAATGAATCGTGTTTGATAAGCTGGTCACATGTTCTGCATCTAAAATCAAAGTTATCCAGTAAAGTAAGTATAGCAGTTAAATAAATGTAGTGAAGTGAAAAAGTACAATATTTACCTGTGGAGTAGAAGTATAATGCAGCATTAATTGGATATACTTATCAAAATTGTACACGTGTAAATGTACTTAATCACTTTGCACCACTGAGTAAAGGTCACATTTCAGATGCTGTGAATTCTATGCTGATCTAAAAAGGGTGCCTGATTTGTGGGAGGTGATCCACAACATAAATGGTGTTAATTCAAAAAACTTAAACTCGATGTTTCAATTAGACTCACAGACTCGGAAAGAGATGCAATTCAGACAGAAGTAACGATGTTGCAAATATTTAACCACCAAATTTGATAACTTTTGAATAAGAGGCGGCAAAAACATTCAGACAAAAGTGACAATTCTTACTGGGATGAAAAGTAAAGGAAGTAAATTCTCCTGTGAGGATAACTGGGAAATTAAACTGAACAGCATTGACTTGATGTTCTGTATTAATTAACTTGGGATTATCAGCTGAGTATTACTCATGCTGAGCCAAGGCCACATACCACAGCAGACTTCCTGCCACACACACACACACACACACACACACGCTGTACACATTAATAAAGCCATAAAAACTGGTAAATATATACACACACACACTTTGATCTGGTTTGAACAAAGAACATCAGGTCTTTTACTCCTCTCCTTCCTTCCACTAATCTCTTCTCCTTCCCATTCCTCTCCACTCCTCCTCCTCTTCCTCTTATTATCCATAACCCCTCCTCCTACATCTCGCCTGGGACTTGATTCTCTGTATTTCATCCCTGCTTTCTTCCCTTTTTTCATACACACAAGTCCAGTGGTACCATCTCCTCTCCTTTCTCCTCTGCTCCCACCTTTAGTCTGCAGAAACATCCCATCCGTCCCTCTTTGAAACTGCTGAAGTGTTTTCGTTTGTGAGGAATGGCAAAAATTCCCCCGTTTTCTGATGTGCTTCAGAAGACGTGTTTACCTTGGCAGCAGATTTAAACCTGGCAGACAAGCACATGAACTCGCGGGATGAGTTAATCATTTACCTTCATCCAGTGCTACAGTATGAGGAACGGTTTGACTAAACCATAAATCAGAGAGATTAGCAAATACACACACACACGTATTAGTTTGACAGTCAAATTATTGAAGACACTGAACAGTGGTTTATCCATTCAGCTACTATATATTTCCATACATACCAGTGTAGGTCCAAAGTATGTGACCAATGTGTTCACTGTGTTTTTATCCATGTTCGTGGCTCTAGGGACGGCAATATGGGTTTGGTCCAGACTGAAATATCTCAACATGTTTGAGGGATTTTGATGAAATTCTGTGCAAACGTCCCCCAGAGGATGAATTATAATGACTTTAGTAAACCCCTGACTTTTCTTCTAGCAACATCACTTTGCACTTTGCAAAACTAATGATATTCTCATGAGTCAGCAATTAGCATTACATACTGTAGTTTTGTGGCAGTTTGGTGTTATTCCAAATCTGTCTGGCACCACAAAGATCAACAGCCGACAAGAATTAGGTGGAGCTATTGATTGGACGTAAAAGACTACTAGGTAACGCCCAGCACTTGCTCTCTATCTCGCTGGCTAAGACACTCACGCCAGGTTTTTCATTTAACTATGATCCTGTTGCTTGAGAAAAGATATTTACAACCATGTTAAAAATTAAGCTTTGCAGCTTCCACGTAATTGTTGTTGAGCACTCATGGATTCGTGAGCCTCACAAGCGGGACAGGCACGCTGCCTCTGAGCGAATCGGTCGTGATACTGAGGTTTCTGTGGACATTTTTGGAGAGAGACTATCCCAGTTTATAAGCTATGAAAGTGCGGAAAACACCCACAATAACGCAAACAACAGTACGCATGACTTTGCTCTCTTGTACACACACTCATAGAGGTCAGGTGGGCTGCCCTTGTGAGTAAAACAAACACATTCTCTCTCTGGCACGCTTTCATAATGACCTTTGAAGAAAAACAATGCTGCAGCTGTTTGTGCAATTGTTCTACTCTTTGTACCTTTATCCACTCACCTTTTATCACCTGCTAAGAGCCGCCGACAAAGAGGGAGTGTGTGCGGTCGTGTGTGTGTGTGCGTGTGAGGAGAGAAAAAGGCTTATAAAAGTAAGTTGCACACAGCGAGGTGCAAACAGGAATGAATATGAGTCCAGACCTGAGGAAGTGAAGCCCACATGACCTGAGGGTTTTTATATTTACGTCCCAACTAAATAGAGGGACAGTGGAAGAAAGCACAATAGAAATCTTAAGTACTTGAGTATTTCATTTTTATGTTGAGGGAAATAGTGTACTTTACACTCCACCCTATTAATGTGACAACTGGAGGTACTTTGTTATTGATGCTGATCTCGACCAAATGCTGCTTATACTGTGTGTTAATGCATTAATGATGATCTCATAATATAATATATATATACCAACATAATAGCTTAACATCCTAAAGGCGGCCATTGTGCTTGTCATTTTTCAAATTTCAGTCACATTTTGAATGCATTAAGTGAGTATTCTTCCACTATTTAAAGGAATACTTGAGCATTTTTAGAAATACACTTATTCACTTTCTTGCTGAGAGTGAGATGAGAAGATTGATATCACTCTCATGTCTGTGTAAGTGAACAATGGACTGCTGAGGATGTTTTGCAGCCAACATAAGAAGGTGATGAAGAAGGATTGAATGTGTGTGTGTGTGTGTGTGTGTGGTTATTCCCATTCAGATCAACAGGTGCCAGCTGCCCACTGTGGAAAACAGAGGCCGTCTCTGTTCCCCCTCTCTCACAGTTACTGGTCTCAGCAATGACACACTGGCTGAATAAATCATTTGCATTTACTTCTGATGAATCTACATTATATAATCTATCGCCCTCCTTTTTTGCTGAAGTCTGAATCAGATGCCAGTTTGTGTTTGTCAATCTTTCTGTCTCCATCCATGTCTGGCACCATATTTTTGTGTCTCTTTCCATCAGCCTCTCTGGATTATGTCCGTTTTCCATGTGCCTGGTCACTCTTCTATTTATTTATAGTAGCGTGAGTCTTGCTCATCCAGTAATGTGCCACATTGAATCTGAATGACACAGCATGCAGCCTGTGATTGTCTGACTTCTCGTAACCTTTCACAGCTCGTCTTCCCTCTCTGCAGAAGTCATTTCCCGTGCAGCGTTGTATTTCTGCTGTGTGGTTCAACTGTCGGCTGCATCACACGGTGGATTAATCTAAACCATGTGTGTCCACTGACTACTTTTTTACCGAGTCACATAGATGCTTGGGGGGAAGCTGTGGTTCCTACACGACAGTGGAAAACATAACAGAAACACGCTGCTCTTTAGCTACAGGTTGAACTTCTCCTTCTCTTTCCATTTGAATGACAAAAAAAAAAAAAAAAAAAGAGACGTCCATGTGTGAGACTCCCAGAGGACACGTAACCTAAGGCTCCTTAGGTCGGATGTCCACTGCTGGTAAAAGGCCAGAAGCTTTCTGTCTGTCCGTCTGTCTGTGTCTCTCATTTCCTGACTAGGGGAAACAATGACCACAAAACTAAGCCTTCACGTCAACCTAGACAGGACACACACACACACACACACACACACACACACACACACAGTGCTGTGGGAGGTGAGACAAAGGCAGGCTGTAACGTGATGCTGTTTTTTTCTAGTTAGCTGGACAAGCCATCTGGAACACACGCACACACACATACTACATATACTGTATATACACACACGTACACAGAGAGACAGCTGGACTGTGAGTTGTTTACTTCCACCACACCACAGCTGTAGTGTTTGCTCACCTAAACATGTACTGGACACACACAGCCAGCCCGAATAAACAAGTGTGTTCTGTTATAAATAAAGACAAACTGTTGGTTCCTATTCAGTGTTTCCTCTGTGACAGCACCTCCAAATGGGTCTTTTCCTCAGAGTAAGAAGCTGACAAGGAGGAGGCCATGAAAACAAGCGTGTGCATACAGAGGAAAGGAAAACATGAATCAATAAATGGAGGGCTCACTGGATGAGTGTGAAAATCAAACTGAACACCGATGGGCGAGTTCACACAATCAATTTAAATGTCTAAGTTATTTATCTACCAAAAAAAAGCCAAACATTTGCTGGTTTTATCTTCTGTAATGTGGTGATTTGCTGGTGTAAACTGAATATCTTTGGGCACCAACAGACTCTTGTAAGAACTTGTGACGGACATTTTTCATTATCTTGTCACGTTTGAATAGATGAAATGATTCATTGCAAAGACAGGATAACTCTTAATGAAAATAATGGTTACTTGCAGAACTGGTGCAATTTACTCCATCAACTGACATCAGTGTAAATCAAACTCTTTTTAACCTGAAGGTCCTGCTGTTATGCAATATCATGTGCTGCACGTGACAGTTGTTTCAGTTAGTTGTAAAGTCAATCAATTAATCGTTTGATCATTTAATGGTGTGTCGAACTCAGAGTCTAAAACCCAAGCATGTTCAATTTGCAATGAGTCAAAAGAGACAAAAGCAGCAAAACCTCACATTTAGTAACCGTCAAATATTTGGCATTCTTGATTGAGAAATGCCTTAAAATGATTGATCTGTTATCAAAATTGTTACTGATACATTTTCTATTATTGAATAACTGAACAATGGTTACATACTTTTAACCACAGGTCAAAAAAAAGGAAAATAAATTGCTTGTTTTTTTTAATGCAAACACTGATTCAGATGAATGTTGTTTTTTTTTTACCATGCACATTCTTGGAATTATAAGAATAGAGGTTTTCCTCAGACCTACAGCTGTGTAGAAGAGTCAACCTTGCAAAATCAGGGCAAGCATAAGAAAGTCAAGGTTAACCTGCTGATGTGCTGATTAGAGACTGTGGTAAAGGACGCACACAAGCCAAGGCCAAGGGAGGAGCTGCCCCATCATGGAAACTTAGAGAGCTGCCTGTCTGGGTGCAAATAAGCAGCTTCTAGTGTAAAGTTCCTGCAAGCTGCTGCTGCACACACACACACACACAAAGAGAGATGGAGGTTTTTCATTCAACCATCCTGCACACAGTCAACAAGAAGGAGCAAAACAACACCTCTGACCTTTGTTCTCCCTCTCTCACACACACACCTTCAGCTGGCCTCATTTTAAAGCCACACACACACACACACACACACACACACACACACCATGTCCCACCTGGCCGCGGTGGACTCCGGGTCCAGGGGGTCCGCGGCTCCCGGTCCCGGTTTCGGGAACAGTTCCGTGTTGCTGTGGTAACCCGTTAGAACCACTCCCTGGATCTGCTGCTGCTGCCGGCTCATGTTTCCCCTCCGCTTCTTCCCATCCAATCCAACCACCGATCGATAATCTATAGCCAGCAGGGTATCGATGGATCAGTGTGTGTGTGCTTCCATCGCAGGCTGCTGTGTTGCACACTCATTCTGACATCACACTCTCCTCCTCTTCTTCTCGTCTTTCTCCACAACTTGTGTGTGTGTGTGCGTGTGTGTGTGTGAACAGGGGCTGGATCACACACACAACTCAGCTCAGGGATTGGCTGAAACCACAGGGCAAAGTTTCATATGCGGTGGCGCCCCCTGCTGCTCCCAGAGAGGACTGACTAACTTCCTGGTGCAATGGTTCAATGGAGGCTTATTAAAAAATAACTGAGGGTGTTTCCATAAATTATCAAACTATTTTCTCTAAATATGAGCATGATGCATCTCTGTATAAAGCTGCTGCATACAATGTGTATAATCTGCACTTTATTTTGACACATTTTGAATTTAATTTACAAACTATTAAAGGTACCTTTATACTCATTAGGTTTCGAAATATGCTTCATCACCTTTTGGACACTCATCATAAACATACAGCCAAAACAAACAAGAGACTTTTAAGGCCAAACAAAGTGATGTCCCCAACTCTCCAATCCAAATAATCATGCATCTGAAGGCAAAAGTCCCATAACAAGCAAAGTGAGGCCTCAACACGGATGATATCAAGCACTGAGATCAACAGGTCAAAGACTTTTCACTCACACAGTCACTACTTACAATGAAACAGTGCATGATAAATATAAAGTTCAGTACTATCATCAAACTAATTTTGCTGGTTGTGAAATGATCATTGTCCACGTTTCTCTTTCTTTACTCCAATATCAGCTTCTGGCTTACAAAGTAGAAGAAGCAAGGACTCATCATTCTGGTTCCTCTCACTGTGTACAGTTAGTAATGTGCTACATAGATGCTCCAGGTGCTGCTTGGTCTGACTACTTCATTTGCTGTATGCATCATGCTTGGTGGGTTGATTGTAAGTTAAGATAGCTTTTATTGATCCCCCTCAGAGGAAATTCACTTGTTACAGCAGCTCGCAGAACAGGCAAATTGAAATGCAGTACTCAAAATAAATACAAATAAAGTGGCATTAAAAATAAGGTGGCAATAGAACAACTAGAAAAAGCATTTACACTATATTACAAGTTTTCCTTGTTAAAATTATATATCTTGCAGGTAAAATATTGCAAAGTACTTGATAACTACAGCTGTCAGCTGAATGTGGAATAAAGTACAACCTTAAAAATCAGAGTACAAGCACAGAAAAACTGAAAAACCATCACCTCAAAATGAATTTCACTGTCTACATGCTTGAATATACTTTGCACTTAAATTCGCCCGTTATTTTAAAATTCAAAGCTCTGGATAGTGTTTATCAGTCATCACGGTAAACTCGATAAAATGGTAAAGTATTGGCAAATGAATGTGGAACAAATGCCAGTTTTTGTACAGTTTTTGTGTCTGCAACACACACACATCCCTAAACAACATGAATGTCCAGGAGAGCAGTCACACACATACACACACACACTTAAACAAATAAGGAGGGAGACAGTAACCACACATCTCACCTCAGTTGAAGGTAGCAGACAAATCTGGAGACCATTGTCTTTCTGCGTCTCTGTCCAGTCAAAGTCCAGTCAGAGCATGACCTGCTGGCCATGTGCTGGGAGATGACGGTAAAACACTCACACACTGTGACAAGAGGATTAGCCAAGGTCAATCAGATTTTGCTGCTCCTCCATCTGCCCCACCCCACTTCTGATCCCGTCATCTTACACCCCCACCTCTCTTCCTCACACTACCCACCTCCCATTCTTTCAATCTGTCCACTTACTACATATCAAATATTGCATCCTCACACAATATGGCAGCCTGTTCTGGTGTATGAGGGTAGATGGCGAATTTAAGAATATCTTCAAGCAGTCATTTCTTATTAGACATCTAACTTTTCAGATTTTAATTTTCTTATTTTAATGGTCACGTAATTCACATCTTTGCTGTATTTTTGTTGTATTGTATTGTTTCAACCAAATTTTTACTCTTCAGTCACATTTGATAAATCAGTAGGTTGCTGTTCAGGAGGTAGATTGCTCAAGTACGCCCCCTGGTGTTTGTTTAGTGGCCCTTGAATCAAAATGCAAATGATCTCTAAGCTCTTAACCTACTGGCAAAGATTCTCTGAAACTCTTATTGTATCCCACTTTGCTCCCAGTCTGTTTTCCACATAGAGCAAGCTACAAATCTTCCACACGGCACAATAAAGACTTGACACTTATTATTATCATCACATTTATGAAGTCCAAAATCTAATCTTTAAGTTAGAACATTAAATGCACAAACTGTAAAAACAACTTACTGATCATCTCTTCTAATAATCTTTCCTTTGTCACCAGTTGAATTTAGGGAAATTACACTGACAATCAAAGTCTGTACAACTGAGGTGTTTTATTTCACAGCGAATCAACACAAAAAAAAATCTACTATGCAGGAACAGTAATCCAATTATCTATGAAATGAAACAGTAGCCAAGTGTCAGTAGAACATATTTGACCATGAAGTGCTGACATTCATATTATCTCCTCAAGAGTATTTAACACTCCAGCAAACTATGTATAAACAGAATCTAAAGAGAGGTAGCAACTGTATAGAAAAATGCAGTCACTCAAGATTCCCTGTGACTCTAATGCAAATGTCCTTCATAGTTAGTCATTTCAGGTCAAAGTAAAGTCTGCAATGCAAATCTACAAACAGAAATACACTGTTGAATTACATTAACAAATATTTGAATTTTGGAGAAATGGACAAGAACAATGCTTCAGAATTTGTTGACAGAATTTGCAGCACTGGAGACAAAATGTGCTCTTTATTCTGCAACACACAAACATTTTATTAATGAGACCAGTCTTTGTGAAAAGCTCCAACATAGGACATAAGAATGTTTATCATCACATCAAAATATGGAGGAAACTGGAGGGATATTGATAACCACTCAGGATCTCTTACCTTTTTAGTCATCTTCACTTGCTCCTCAAGCCTGTGAACATCTTGGAACACATGTCTTTCTGTTTATCCAAGCTGTCTTTGCAGTGTCTGAAACATGAAAACCATTCATACATGAATGTTTTCGAGTGATGTGTGGCCGGGGGGCAGCTCTGTCATTTTAAACTAAAACACCAAATATGCCACACACATACTTTAAAGCCAAATATAAAAAAATGAAAGTATAAGCTTCATCATTTTACATTACATTGAATCTATTACAGCCACACTGTCTTGACTTGTTCCAAGTCTTGAATGTGTCAACAAAAGCTCATCTTACGCTGCCACTTTCCTCAGTAGGTTGTTGATGTCACTGTCAAAGGGCTTCTTTGCCTGAGCAGCTATGAGGCAACCCTGGGCGCTCTCATACTCATGCAGCTCCAGATACGCCTGACAGAGATGACATCAGTCAGAATAATGGACTAATTGTTATCAAGAGTGGAAGCAAGGAGCAGCACAGGAACCCTGGAGTGAAGGAAAAGCTGCCTGTGGATCCCTTGCAGCATTTGTGGCTCACACAGTTAAAAAAAAAATTGTTAAATGTACCTTAAAAATACCTGGCGTTTAGTGAATTCAAGCTAACAGAGTCATGGTGAAAATGTATTGTATCTGCTTCTGCCTTGGCGATTTCTTGTAAAGAAACATTTCATATCACACCTAAATGACCTTCAAGGATTTTTATCTGACGCCCCATCTGACCTGTCCACAGCGGTAAAGAGCCTTTGTGTTGGCAGAGTCTATCTTCAAGGCTTTGTTGCCATATTTCAGGGCTTTGCGTGGACTGTCCAGACGGAGTTCAGTGACAGAAAGGTTGAGATAGAGAGGAAGCTGTGCCGTCTTGATCCTCTCCTTCTCTGCATGGCACTGTGTTTCCCTGTTCCCCAGCAGTATCACTGCCTGTTGGCCAAACACAGAAGCCATTACAAAATATTTTATTTTCTTAATACAATACATTTGAACTTTTATCATTGCACAAATAAACATGGTACCTCATGATTAAAATGAATTGTAATGAAAAATAAAGGTAATAAGTAAAAAACAACTGCACTAGCACTGTTCAAGATTGACCTGTTTATAGCGATCTTTGGCATTATGATATCGGCTCTGGTTGAAGCAATGGTTGCCAAAGCTGCGTACTGTGTTGACAACTTCAAGAAGTGTGGAGAGAGGAACAGCGTTCTGCTCCTCCTGAAGACCGAGGAAGTAAAAAGAAATGCGAGAAGCCAACAATACAAACAGATGTCCTCCAAAGGCAATTTTTCAGCTTCCACTGCCTCATTTCGGCTATTAACAAAACTGTATTACAAAAAAAGCAACAGGTTATAGTTTCAAGGTGCATAATCATATATTATTGGAAAAAATAGCAAGATTCTTCTGTTCTCTATAACGGCATGAAAGAAAATGTGTGCATAAGCGGATGAAAATATAAACAAATTTCCTATAAGTAATATTACATTAGCATGCATTTGATGTGAAAGAACATGTCTTGTATAGTTTTCTTCTCAGTGCAACAACAGGGCACCTGAAGCCTCCCTACCGGACTCAGTACGATAAAGTCGTCCACTTGTCCCGAGTCGAGGAAGTCAAAGATGTGAACTTCATACAGAACCACGGCAGCAGCAGGGATGAAGGGAGGACAACCCATGTCCCCGAAGGCATACTGGGGCTGGAAGAGGAAACGAGAGAACTCTCCTTTCCGCATAGTCAGCAGACCCAGCTCCAGTCCAGCCAGCGTCACATCTGCTTGAACAATCATTATGATTATTATCAAAGATTATTTCAAAAACTGTGAAAAAAAGGTTAGCAGGTGAATGACAGCTGATTACTGACCATTCCTTAACTTCATCATCCGGGGGTACTTCGAGTTTGTGGTAGTTTCAAAAGGCTCATCAGAATACTCCAGGAAACCAGAGTAATGGACTTGTGAGAGAAAGAGAACAAGGAGAGGTTAATGCAAAACAAAACTATCAGGCAAATAACAACTGCATCAGGAGTTTTGGAACAAAACTGTACTAATAAATACTGAAGACTGAAGCATTCTGGGGTACAGGTGGACCCTCTCCAGACTGGACCACCTCTTTCAGGATCCCTCCATCTCCCAAGATGTCATTCATCTGCCGGCGAAGATGTTCAAACGGACTCTAAAAAGAAGAAATGTCTTGAAATGAGTCCACTCTAATTTCATAAGCAATTTAATCTGTCTATAAAATCACTTGTAGGTATTAACCAGTACATCTGCCATTAGTGCATGTGTTGTCTTATCCTTTATCAAAGCATATAGATTAAACTGTGTGTTCAGAGGAAAGTAAGTTTCCTATTCACAAAACAGCATTTTCATTGGACTGAAGAGCTTTAAAACCAAGACAAATCTCCAGTAGTTACAAAACCATGATGAGGAAAACTGCTCTAATACAATCTCACAGGGGAAATTGAAGCTTTTCATTCAGCTATTATTATTGATTTAGCTTTTGTTTGTGTGTCAAAATGATCCATCTGTGCTACATGGATTAATAATTTTACAAAAGCATTTTAATTTCCAATATTAAACTATTTCATTGGTTTTACAGTATTTCAGATAACAGTTTGATCAAAGCTCCTGTTTGATGGGATCATGTGGTTGAACTGAAGTCATTGGATATTACAATCAATATCTGCTGATAGTGGACACTCACTTATACCTAATTCAACCTAATTCAACTTTACGTCCTTATAATATAATAAATATGAAAAAATAAATAGAAAAGACTGATGCTGATTTAGATTAATTACTTGAACTGATCTGTCCAGGATGAAGTCATCACGACTGTCTCTTTCACTCAAACAGTCTCAAACATTAAGCATCACCTAGTTAGCACATGTTAGCCAGTTAGCTCACGTTAGCCAGTTAGCTCAACTTCTCCATCATGTAAACTCACCGGAGTCCTCGGCTGCTCCTCAGGGTTCATCAACCTCCGGAGCCTGGATATTAACCCGTTTCCCGACATTGAGCTAACAGGTAGGTTTAGGTTTATTTTAGCGTGTTAAACAGGTAACAATGATCTTAATTAGGAAAATAAGTTTCACGCTTTGTTTTGGCGCTCAGGTGAGTCACGCAACTGAGAGTCACGTGATCTCGATAACCAATGAGACTGAACTGAGACCAGCGGTACAAAAAGTTGCTTAGAGCCTGTGTCCAGTTTACTAATTATTATTTATTATTAGCATTAACTGAGAATCTGGATGTCCCTAATTTGTTATGTTCTTTGTTCCACAAAACACAAATCAACCATTTAAAATCAAATATATTTGTTGTTTTAATCCATTATGTGTGGTTGTTTTTAATATAATTTTATTTAAATGTGACAAAGGTGTGACATAAATGGTAAACCATCAATGACTATGACAAGAAAATATGAGGTGTGAGAATCAATCAATCAATCAATCAATAAGAGGGAGGAAAAAAAATGTGTGTTCAATGTGTTGATATGCATGGAGTGTGAGGAGAGCACTGTATGACAATGAAAATATTAGAACTGAGCTGTACTACTTCTACATCACGAAACAAGAAGACAGAAGAAAAAAGCATCAGTAAAAAACAAAACAAAAAACAATCATCATTATTGCTATGATCACTGTCACGTCTCTATTGTTTCCTTATAACAATGATAATACTAATGATGCCCAGCAGCAGTATGAGAATGAACTGAAGGCTATCAGTCCTCAGGCGCTTCTAGTATCAATCAGGAGTCAACACACTGGCACACACAGACATTTTGCTGAAAGTATTTAATTTAAATCCAGTTTTAACTAATATATACAACCATTAAAAAAATTACATAGTCGTGGTGTTGATCTCATTTCATCACGAAGCCCCGAAGAATGTAGATTTTCTCTGCAAGCACAATTTTGTACGCATATGATTAGATTTCTTCTTGCTGCCTGAACAAGCAATAATTTTCTTTATCAGACTACACTGCACACATATAGATAAAACACTATCATTATAACAGAAAAACTGCTGACTTCACTCATCACTGTAAAAATATCAGTCAGTGGATTTCTTTCAAGTTATTTATCAGCTGTAAATCCAGACTTTTACAGTACATCTCTTCTGCCTTTAGCTTATAGTGTGGATTTGGTAAAGAAACAATACAAAACAATATTTAAACTGTACAGAATATGTTTAAAAAAAACACTGTTAGATAGACAAAGTTGGGCCATTTGTACAAGGAGGGATCTGTCTACTAGCTAATCGACACAGTTACAGTTGCTCAGTGTTACCATGAACCTAGCAGTGCAATCTTTGAAAAGTGAACCCATTTGCATGTATCCAGATCTGAGATTAATTGGTAAGCCAGTTAAAAGCTTTCCTCTGTGTGTTCATTAGAAGTTCTGTAGTTCAGCTGGGTAAACAAAGTTGCTTCTGAAGAGTTTATAGGCCAGGAGCTGTCCTCCAAATATCATCATCACCAGACCTGAACCTGCAGAGATTCAGTAAGTAAGAAAAAGAGATCAGTCAAAGGAAAGCTGTCTCTAAAAAGGCTGGGATCAGAAAAAAGGAATATCTTGGATAGAGAGAAAGAGACACAGAGAAACAGAAAGTTGGATTTTCGTGTTCTGCACATAGGATTGTAGACAGATTAGGACACACATGGAGAAGTAAAGAGAAAGTAGAAATCTTACCCAGAGCTATCCACCAGTGCTCGTCTGAAGGGAAGTCTGACATCACTGCAGAAAGAAATTAAGTGTAAAATGTAAAAACAACCTGCACATACAACATACTGCACATATTCATTTTATTTACAAGTGACAGATGTAGAACAAAATGCAAGTTTAGGATGTTTGGGCTTGAAATGCATGTTGCTCCTCTAAAAAAAAAAAAAATAGACACACAAATGGACAGTGCCTGTGTGTGTGTATGTGTGCCTATACATCTTTGAACTACAGCCACTATATCCAGTTACATAACCAAGCCTCCAATCCTATCAGCTGTTCCGCTCTATTGATCCACTTTGTGTGTGTGAGTGTTTACCTGCTACAGTCATCGCGACATGCAGCAGCGTGACAGTTATGGCGTAATCCCAAACCCACTCCTCTACAATCCAGGCGAACACCAGCCCTCCCAAAACGTAGGTCACTTCTGTGGAAATCACACCAACTGGAGGGAGGAGGGAAAACGACACGCGATAATTCTGCCTCATCTTTTTCTAACATGCTTCACAATCACACTTTGAGTTGTCACATCACATCTAATTGAGCAGTAAGTGACAGAGATCAAACACAATGAAAGGTATGAAGTTGTCTTTTCCAGACTGCAGTGTTTGATAAATTGAAAGGTTTTATTTAGAAAGGCTTTCCATACATATGATGACATCTGATCTTGTTAAGTGCAAACATAAAACACAACACCGACCTTTTTTTATTCCCTTCTTTGTATCAAATATTAGAAATGACTTTCTTAGTTATTCATCCAGACATTTTGACTTTTTGTAGCAAGAAATGCATGTTCCTAACTATTATGGTGCATTAACGATGGCTGTTTTATTCAAGTGTCCCAGTGAGCCATGACAGTGTGAAAGTTAGTCTACATGCACGATACCAGAAGCAGCCAAACAGAACTCAGCCATCATTCAATTTATTATTTACACCATGTGCTTTTACTTCTGCAGCATGTGTGAATGCCTTCTGTGAAAAAGGCCTATTGAGGGCAGAGACAGTGAAGAGAGACAGTCAACAACAAATGTGAAGACTGCGATAAAAGTAGCATTACTACAATGTTATACTGCATTTAAATTGTATTTAAGTAAAAGAATGTACTTATTAGAAAAATGTACTTTCATGATCAAATGTTAAAGTAGTCATGATGCAGCAGAATGGCCTTCATTAGTAATATAGCATGATAATCCACATTATATAATTGGATTGTTATTACTGATGGATGAATGTGTAAGCAGCTTTTTCATGTTGTTGCTGGTGGGGGTGATGCTACTATTACTTCAGATTAATCTATAGATCACGTTACATTTTGTGTAAAACCTAAATCGCAAAGTTACAAGCAAATAAAACTGTAAAATTAATACAGTGAAAAAACTACTCAAGAGCTTGAGTAAATGTACTTGGCCACATTCAGTCACTACTCACCGAGGTATTTGGGGTTCTGCCATGATGGTTGTGTTGTGTAGTCAAACGGGGTCAGCAAGCTGTTGATCTCATGAACCCTAGAGACACCAGAAGATGATGAAGACGAGCTAATCTGTCTTTATGTTACCGCAGTAGGTCTCAGTATTTGTGCGTGTACCTGAGCAGCCCGATGCAGAGACTGACCACGATGTAGTAGAGAGAGTAGAAGCAGACCATGCACATCAACAGATTCTGCAGAACAACCTGAGGAGAAGATGAAACAGTCACAATATATCTAATAATGTCTCGTGGGTGTGAGGGATTTAATTTCACATTAAAGCTGTTGTCGTCTTGCAAGCTGCAGGAAGAGATTTTGTTGTGCTGTCTGTAATTTTAATTACTCATATTGACTAATACCTGACCTTTATCCTACTACTTTATATACTGAATCCTCCTGCCAGCTTGTTTACACAGTTATTTCATTTTCCTTCATTTGACTGCTTGAAAAAAAGCTGAAATTACAACCCTTGGTGAGGTTCAACACCAAAATCAATTACGTGTATGAGAGCCATTAATCAATGAGCGGATGAAATTCTACACCTTTTAGCCTTTGAAATGTTTTCCATCGACCATCTGCAGATGCTTGCTTCAAATAAACAAGGTAATAACAGAGAAAACGAGACTGAAAATACCAGGAGAAACATAAACCCTTATGCTGGTGATTTTAGTCGGACTGGAAAACTCTACATGTGGAGATATTTACTGGCAAGACGTCATCATTATTTGATGCCTTGTGTGCCTCCCACAGCTAGCAGAAAACCCTCGTTCCTCTCCTCCGTCTTCTCCTTTCCTTCGTGACCCAGAAAACTGACAGCAGACAGCAGCAGACGACCGTCGCTTGCCTGCTAAAGTCTCCTTTCATAGATGATTAACTGCAGCTTTTACAGGAAACGGGTTACACGACACCCTCGGAGTAGAGATAAAAAGACCTTTTCTCACAGCTGACATTTGGGCTTGTCAAACACAGGTGTAACTGATTACATTAATAATGGGCTGCGTTCCAGTCCGGTGTGTCGGTGCCAGGGCCCCGCATGCTGGCTCACTTGTACACCTTAAAGGAATGGAGCCGTGTTTGATCTTATTGGTTACACGTGTGCTTTTCCTGTCGAACCACGGGCCACAGATAACTTTCACAACACTGTCTGTTTAAAGGAACATAAATCTGTTACACTGGACTAATATAGTTATGCGTTTCTTGCGATACATATATGATTTTCTTTAACAATGAATCTGTCTATTTTTATTTAATAACTGATTAGTCATTCAATCTGGAAAGCCGATCACAATTTCTCAGTCCAAGTCCATGTTAATGTGTTGCAGTTGGCCAGAATTCAAAGATAATCAGTTTATAACAATATAAGAGAGAGAAAAGCAGCGTAACCTCAAATCTGAGAAGTTATTTTTTTGTCCAAGGATGGAAATGTTGCCATTATTGTTGATTATCTCAACAGCTATTGAATGGATTGGTATCAAATTTTGTCATTTTTGGCCCCCAGACACTAAAAAAAAAGTTCAAATACCTGCAAAACTGACATTTCCATCAGCCTCAAATGAAGTTTGTATGTAATGCTTATTAGCAGATGCCATCACGTCAAACTTAGATGGTAAACACACCTGCCAAGTATCAGCATGTTAACATTGCCATTGCAAAAACGTTGATGTTGGCTTTCAGCTCGAAGCACCACTGATCCTAAGAGTAGCCTCACAGAGCTGTTGGTCTTGTTGCATGATAAATGACTTGCACTTTGTTGCTTTGACCTCATTTTCTCCAGATTACTTCCACATGAAAAATGAGCAGCAGAGGTGAAAGGAAAGAAAAACAACATTTCAAAGTTCTGACGCTGTATTTTGAGGCTGTAAATACAAATGATGCATTTTAAAAAACAGTTTAATCAAGACCTAAATTTCATTTTCTTCACAGCCCATCTAAACCACATGTAATCTGGTCTGGCCCTGCTCAGACAACCATGAGGATGTGGGTGTGTCTGAAAGCACAAGTGTGGCTGAGCTTATGTTAATACTCTCAGAGACAGCTAAACACTTTGGCTATCTCCTGTTTGTTTGTCACCTCCAGACCAGCCTGTGCTAAAGTGCTCCAGAAACCAGCTTTGAGACTTTAAATTGAACCCTCAAGCCTGCTGAGATTTGGCTGATTACTCCAAATGAAGCTTGAAAAGGGTAAACAACAGTCTAATTGTGACATTTGGGCATAAGACTCTTAGTTAAATGTTGATTATGAGTGTAATGAGGAAATTGTCTGTTGTATTGAGCAATGCCAGGTAATTAGTTAATATTAAATAAAGTTGGAATGATAAAGATGGAATAAAAATCTAATCTATGAAAACAGACTGATTATAACGAGCTCTATCAGACTCCTTGCTGTGCACATTTACTCATTACTATTCTAGCACACATCACGCAGGGTCCTTACCCAGGTATCACTGGGTGTAGTCTTGAGGGAGAGGGGTCCATGGCGTTTTATGAGTGTGAATCCACAACAACGACAGCAGTAGTCCAACAACATGAATGGCTGCTGGTCTAAATGAGAGACTCCGGGCTACATGGAAGCATTTGTGTGTGAGAGTATGTCCGGGGTGGAGGAGGGATGGCTGGATTAGAAGAAATGGGATTATTACTAAGAAGTCGGAGTAAATCCCAAAAGGGATAAAGGTGAACATATTCTAGTATAGGTGTGCACACAAACACATGACCTAAAAGAAGGAAGTAGGTTTTGAGACTAAATACCTAAGGGAGTGCTCCCGACACGATCTATATTATTTCTTCTCATTCTATCATTCTCTCCTCCTTTTTTTGTTTTTGTCCCTTCTTTCCTCATCCCTCCATTACTTCCTTCTACTCATTCCTTTTTCCCCTTTCTTTGCTTTGTGCTTCCTGTCTTCCTACCATCCTCTCCCTACTTTTTCAGTCATCCCATTGTGTCCATCTTTCTTTCTTCACATCCTGCTTTACATCCTTCCTTCAAGGCTTCTCCCCCTTCAAATCAACCTTCCAAAATAAAAGTGTAAAGCAGAAGAAGAATAAAAGAGTAGAAGCAGAGCAGAAACAACTACTAGACTGATGAGTCGATCCAGCGAAAAACGCAGCACATTTCCTGAATTTCATTTGTCTAATTTGATAGTGAACTACATACTTTTGGGTTAAAATAAGAATTTGAATATTTCTCTGTGGAGTTGTAATCTGCATTTTCACTATTTTAAACAAATAAGCATGATCTTTACATGTACTTTGAGGGTGTGACTGGGTAAATCTTGCTCGTACTGTATCCATTGAAGTCCAGCTTTGGAGAAATCTGCAGCCAAACATCAAGAGAGACACAATTACAACCTTGTCTGGCAGTTCTTAATGTGAACACTAGGTGGGAGCATGGCCTCACATGGATAGAGAGAACTTAATCCAAGACCAATGAAGAACCAACAGGAGAACAAGAGATGATAAAAGCCAAATGCACAGCACTGGCAGCAGCAGATAAGACACTTCCCGCTTCACCATTCATATGTATAGATTTCTGATAATGACGCCATAAATCATTTCGCTCCGTGTTTTATTTTAACTTTGAGATTTTGAACAATGAACGGATCAGAGAGGGAGCAGCTGCTCATGAGAACACTGATAAGAAAGAAGAGAGGCAGGAGGTGAATGCAGAAATGAGTTCAACATCCCCTCCAGAAATAGCCAAAGAAACTCAAGTCTTCAGCATCACAGCCTGCGTATGTCTGTGTGAGTGTGTGTGTGTGTATGGTGAAACACATGCACGTGCTCCTTTGTGCGAGTGTGGGGTTGACTTGGCTGCCACGGTAACCTGCATCATTGTAACCATAGTGATCGAGAGGAGGCGAGGGGGGGCGCATGTGGAGCAAGGTAGGCGTCATAACTATTCATCCCCCTGTGTGTGTGTGTGTGTGTGTGTAGTGGTAAATTTTATTACTGTGAAGCTCATTAATCATACAGCTTCCTCTTTTTATATCCCTACATGTTGCATGTCTGACTAATTTTTTAGTCTTTTGATTATCCTGCAATGCTTTTTACTTTTACAATGTTTTTGTACAATGTTGTTCATGTATTTGTGTGATAGAGAAATGAAGACAGTCACAAATAAGCTTGCACACATTCATTAACTGATATTGAAGGGATAGTTCTGTCCAAAACTAATAAAACCCACCAACATCGCCTCTACAGCTCATTACTTAATACCTTATATCTTATTATTTGATCTGTAAAAAAAAGCATGAAAAAGCAATTCATCATTTTAATCCTGGAAGTTACTGGACCCCGGCCAAGAAATAGTCACATAGTCTCCTGTAAAGTGTAGAGCTTTTGTTACGTGAGGGCACAACCAGCCTAGCAGTTCCCCCTGTTTTCAGTCTTTATGCTAAGCTAAGCTAACTGGCTTCCAGGCCCCAGCTTCATATTTACCATACAGACATGAGAACGGTATCAATCTTCCTCTAACTCTCAGCAAGAAAGCGAATGAGGGTATGAAAATGTCAGACTGTTCCTTTAACAGTCTGTTTGCTCTTTTGTGTGTCAAGTTTGCCTTTGACGATAAAGCCTCAACATCAGGTCAGTGAACTAAAGTAAAACACATTATCACCAAGGTGACCCTAAATCCTGGTTTGAGCCCAGCTCAGTAAAAGTGGCGAAATAAAAAGAACGGTGGATCTTTTGAAGCTTTAAAGCATTTCAGATGGATTTCAAGGCACTTAGGAGTGATTAAGACCACACGAACCCTCAAATGACAAACTACAGGCATTATTTTTCCAAGCAGCACAGTGACAATATAACAAATACAACAGCTGCCAGATCCAGACGTGGCACAAGGATGAAAAATGGGAGCGATAGAGGCAATTCAACAGAGTGCTCCTGTATCTAGAGGGAGTGTTTACACCACATGAGTGAGTGTAAACAGTCTGCGCTGTAGCCACAGAAGCAGAGAAATGAACGTGCTGTGTCTCCTGATCATTTTTATAATTCTTTAAAAATCTATTCAACACAAAGAGAGGTGGGGGTGAGATGCCCACGAGAACACCGAGGCTCAATGACCTACATGTCAACATGATGTGTTGTAGGAGCAGAGAGGCTGTAATTATCATTCAGTGTGCATGTGTCAGTGAGTGTGTGTGTGTGTGTGTGTGTGTGCGTGTGTGTGTGGTGCAGATCTTGACGTCACAGGAACACACTGTGATACATCATAATTCATTCAAGACACATAAAAATAGGCAGCAAATAAGAGGGCAGCGAGGGAGGGAAGAAAAAAAGAAAGATGATAATCGTTTAAATCATTTTTCAGGGCAAATATCTGATTCCAGCTTCTCAAATGTGAGGATTTGCTGATTTTCTATATTTTCTATAATTGTTAAAAGAATGTTGTTGAAGTGTTGGTTGGACAAAACAAGATCTCATGACCTCACCTTGGGTTTCTGGGATACTGCGATGGCCATTTTTAATACTATTTTGTGACATTTTATAAAACAAATGATTAACCAATAATGAAAATAATCACTAGTTGCTGCCCCAAATTGAATGTCTATATGTCCCTCCCCTATCTAGCTAATTACCCAATCACTGAGGCTGAAATAACCCTCATATGCCTCCTGTTGGTCTTCGCCAGTCTGTCAATCATACTTTGATGCACTGAGTAATAATCTTATTTCAAATGACAAAAATGCTCAAATTCTCCACCCTCCTTTCTTTCCACCTCCTGTCATCCATCTCCCACCATTTCCTCTCTTCCTCTCTCTTTCCCAAACTCCTCTCAATTCCACTTTCCCTTTAATTATCGAGCTGCAGACTCCTGTCCACAGCTGCTTACAATAAATATACTAACACAAAAAGTCAACACATTTTTGTAAATCCCATAATCCCAAGTGGGCTTGTAAAGACGAAATGCAACAGTCAACAATGTACGGCTTTGTTTTTTGCCTCTCCTCTTTCTCCCACACTGTCTCCACACCTCCTGCTCTGCTTCTCTCTGCCCTTCTCACTGTTTTCATTTCGATCTCTTATGGAATGTAAATACAGCAACTGACTGACCGCTGTACCAGCGATGTGACTTCAACTTGAATGTCAAATACGAGTTTCAGAGCAGGCGTGGGGTTCGTGTTTTTTACGATCTTGCAGGCTCCAGATGTTTCCACAATAGCACAAAGAAAACCCAGCTAAGTGGTGATGCTTGAGGGGGCCCGGAGGCTTATTTTTTATAGCGTGTGTGCATGTGTGTGTGTGGTGCTATAATGAGTGTTAAGGTTGGGGTTAAGGTCAGGCATGTCGCGGTCAGGTTTGAGGTCGAGGATGGCACCAACAGAAGGCCCTAATGATTGTGTACAAATACACCACTCTGCTCTGGGGTTCGTTTCATTTCTCAACTTAATCTCAGCCATCTGAACAAACACTGGCCTCTCTCTCACACACACTTTGAGCTTATTATTCACAAATAATCTGGCGTATTTTCATTGAACCATGTCCAACGTGTAAATACAGGAAATGACACGCATGCCAACATCTGTAATGTTTTTGCTCCCTTCTCTCTCTCCCTGCGTGGAGACAGAAAAGCTGAAAAGTTGAACACAAACACGGCGCCCTGTGTGTGTTGATAACTCCAACCATCTGGGCGTTCGTTGCATATCTCACATGCACAAACAAGGAGTCAATCATGCCAATGTTACACTGTAATACACTTTCCCCTCACTGCATCTGCTGCTGCATGAATGTCACAGCACTCACGATCATGCATGCACAGACACACATGCAACACAACAAGCTGATGCATATTTTTTTTTTTCCTTGAGCTGAGCATCAGCATCAGCAAAGCTTCTTCTCCCTCTGTCTTTCCTCAGAACCAGTCTTATCATCTGCACATGGAAGAAAATGCATGGCACCGTGCCTCGTTTTCCTCCATAAACACGCACACACACTCCACAAACACACATGCATACATCCTCCCAGTACTTCACCCCCATCCCTCTCTCTCTCTCTCTCTGTCTCTCACTCACACATCAGTGAAAGCCTCTCGCATTCCCACAAGCGTCGATGCGCTTTGGAGGAATTGGATCGTCTCTCTCCGGCTCACAGGGATAAAAACGCGCTTTAATCGCCGCTTTCCACTGTTTTGTCTTTTTCTTCAACTTGCTGCTGAGGTTTTCTAATAAAAAGTTGCATCTTTTCTTTCTGTTTTTATCTTGAAATCAAGTTTTTTTTTTTGGACGGAAAAGCGAGTTTTACGCGTCGCAGCCAGGAGGGGACATCACACCAGTGGGTCTTGTAGTCTTTTTTTTTTTTTTTGCAAGAAACGAGGATTATTTTTTCTGCTGGGGAATTACAAGCTGAGAGTTAATGACTTTAAAAAGGCGGGATGTGTTGCAGGATTTTCCTCTATGCGTAATTTGGAGCGCATTTCTCCGCCCGGAGCGCAAAGTCTCTCCAAATGGATCCAAACGAGCCCCGCGCGTCTTAAAGTCACCAAAATAGACCATTTGAAAACAAAATAGACTCTTTGAAAGCTGTCACACCCAGTTTGAGCCATACACGCTGTAATCATGACAGTGTATTGTCTCCATTAAGGACCTCGGTTGTGCGTAAACTGTGTGTTTCCAAACCCTGCCTGGGAGCTGAACTGTCCTCCTGTCATCTCCATTTGCTCCAGCAGGGCATCTCAGTGGAAGGAGCCTTCAAAGTGGGAAGATGGCTTTTTACTTCCCCCCAGGTTACAGTCTAACTCCCCTCCATACCTGATGGCACAGTGACAGTGAAAACTCTGCTTGTGACAAAGGTAAGCAGTGAGCTGGCTTTGACCTCTCCAACCCTCCAAACACTGGCTTTGAAACAATCCAAGGCGACAGCTCCACAGTCTTATCTTTTCATTTCCATCCATATTTAATGACCCTTCGTTTAATATTGGATGAATGAGGAAGTTTAATATGATGGCTACATCTACTTGCCTTCTCTCTGCTGTAATTACTGGTGTTTACCAGACAGGACAGTAATATTATCTGAGATAGTCCAGCATATTGTTTGTGCTTGTTGTGTGTGTTTGATTAGTGGATGGATTTATTGGGGAGAACACCATGATCTGTTCATTGTGCTGAGGTTGCCTGCTACCTCTTTATTATGAATCAACTTCTTATTAGCCTAAGGAGGCATAATGCTAATATTCATGCCTTCGAAGATGGGTCAAAGGTCATTAAAGGGTCAGTGGTTATTTTCGGTCAAAATCCTTCAAACTATGTTTAAAGTTTCCCTTCAGACATGTCTAAAACATATAAAATACTCTGCTTAGAATAAAACCTTGTGTCTGCACAATAAAGTTAATTTACCATGTTTCTTAAAATTACATCTGCTCCTTCTCCCTCCTTGAAAAATCCAGACTCTGATGGACACAAATGTCTTATTTACCATTTTACACCAAAATTAGTGCGAATATGCAGGTTTTTTAAACGCATGTAAACCGGACTCCTTTTTCATTGCCAGTAGACGAGTTTGCCTTTCTGTTTTTTTCTTTCTTTTCTTTTCTTTTCTCACATCTGATGTCATAAACATGCTGGAGGACAGGGAACAGTAGAAAGCAGCATGGAGGACAGTGACACTGTTACTTTTTAATATCTTTTACTTTGGCCTCTCTCTCACCGCCAAGTGAATGATGTCGCTGCTGCACGTTTTTCACAGACTTTAAAAACAATAAATAACGTTCGACATGCGTCATAGCATCACACTGGAAAAAGGCAGCAAATTAGCATGACCCATCACTATTACAGAGTCATTTGAACTGGGAATGAATGCTGATTGTACCCCCAACACTGATGACAAAAGTCAGATGTTAGTGGGTGTTCACAGGTTTTTTTGTCCAGTGAATATTATTTTATATTAAACGTGGTGTATGTGCACTTGAGGCTTGAAGTTTCAATGTCATACTTGTGTAAACCATATATTGGACCACGAGTGGCTTCCAGTTGTGATCCCACAAAATCCTGCTCTTACATTGTCTTAAAGTCAGATTTAAGTTGAACACAGAGAAATGTGATGAATGTCAAAAAACAGCCTTATAGTGTCAAACTGCACATTCATCATTCTGCACGGTGAAGGTCAAACATCACAGTGAAGGAAAAGCAGGCAAAAATACATTTTTGAGCACAGAGGAGCCTTTTACAACAGATGCTCTGTCTGGTTTTACAGTCTTGAGTGTGGTTTAATTGATGTTATTGAATTAGGAGTAACTCTCACCTTGAGAGCCGTTTGAAGAACTGGGCTAAATCATTGAGCCTAATGGCTCATAGTGAGACGCTGCCAAACGTTTTATGGAGAAATGCAGTTTAATTTGAGAATCATTAAGAAGTCGACATATCAGCTAATCCTCCTTCACACACATCCACTCACTGGATAACCCTGTTTAAATACCTCTAGGTCAGCATTTCCTTCACTTTGCTTCAAGAGACATGTAAGCCCCAAACCACCACCTAATAGTTGAGTTCATCCAACAGACATCTGAGGAAAATATTCTGATTTAACAAAGAAGTCCCGTTTTAATGTTTTAAAGGCCAAATTACATAAGAAGGACAAAATATTATTGGAATTAAATGATCCCTTAAGCTGTGGAGAGTGGGCCTCTAGAATCCAAACACGGACCCCACAAAGGTCCCAGGACTCCATTTTGGGTGCCACTGCTGCAGGGCAGTCGGAGACAGCTTGTGCCTCAGGATGAGTGTGGGTGACTGACTGAAAACTGGGGCTGTGAGGAAGACAGAGTGAATCATTTAGCTGGAATCAACAGGGGGCACACTCCAGCACACACACACACACACACACACACACACACACACACACACACACACACACACACACACACACACGCTTGCCATGAGCATCTGATGATTCAATTCGAAACTTAATTCAATTGAGTAGAGCTGAATTGATCACAGGAGGCAGTGACACTTATGCAGTGTGAAGGATGCGAAATTTAAAAAACAAAACAAAAACAGCATGCATCATCAAAATAATGAGGAAGAAAAAAAACCAAACAAGATGGTGAAGAGGGTGCAGGATTTGACACTTGAGCGCTCGCATCAGAAAATGTGCTGCCGAAAGGTCAGCGGGAAAACACAAAGTGACATATTCTCCAGACAGATGACTCACCATTGACCGTGAGTCTGTAGGAGTAAAGCGATGCACAAACAGGAGCCCGCTATCTGTTCATCCATTGCTCATTCCTTGTTCTTCTTCCTCTTTCCTGCTCAGTGTTCTCAGTGGTCTTTTCATCCCTCCGGTCCTCTCTAATGACGGCCAGTTTCCTTTGGAACTTGTGATCAAATCAAAAGGACATGAAACACTGTTTTAATCCAAAAAAAACCAAATGGCAGTCTGCTTCTTTAAAGAGTCAGGATTCTGCATCAGGCTCGTGTAGATTATTCAGGAGCCAGCCAGACCCAAACTTACAGGTATCATATTCAATTTCATTTCTAATCAGCGTAACAGTAGAAAACGAGACGCTGTGAACATTGTGAACCCAATCAACAGTGGAGAATGTGGGAGCTGCAAGTTTTTAAAAAAAGCCATTTTCTCATGTTATATCACAAAAGCTCGTGCACAGCCCCAATGTCCAACTGCACTGGTGTTTTTTGCCTGATTACAGCTCTTCTCAGGACTCTGTGTGTGTGTGTGTGTGTGTACTGACTGAGCTTAACTGACATTTTCCTCACTTTCCTGCACTTGTTAAAGTGTTATATTGTGACCTCATATAACTCCAAGAATAGTTTCACCAGATATTGTTATTGTAATCACCAGTTTCTTTTTCTGAAAATAGCCAACTTGGCTCTTAGAATGTGAAAATGCCAGAAGAAGCAGATAATAATTGCTGCCTCATATCAGTAAAAAGGTCTAATGTTTAAGAAAATAAAGTTCTCACCATTCCCATTATCCATCCCAAATGAAGTTTTCAGTTCGGGGTGTCTGCAAATTTAGAACTGTAGTTTCTAAAATATCAAGTTTAACTTCAAAAATCATCCCAGAATGAAATATCTGTCATGCTGTAGTCTGTGGAGTGAATGCTGCCTTCTCTAGTGGAAATGTTCATTTGACAACAACATGAAGTCAAGGACAGAGTCACTTTTCTTTCAATTAAAAATTTATTTTATTTAATTTTACCAAACAAAACCAAATACAAAATTAACTAACTGCCCAACAATCGGATATTTCTGAAATAGCATAAAGACTGCCGATCAAAAAGATTCCAGTAAGAAATCATTACATGGAGACACAGCAACAAAACCATGGCCCACCTCTGCAGACCCTTGGGTTTGATCCAAGATGGTGGTTCCTCCTCAAACATTTCCATGGGGGGCAAGAAGCAACACAATCAGCTGCTATTGGAGGGATCTTTAAGGCAGCAGAGCGATTGAGATTGCCTTGTTTGATCAAGCAGCTGCAGGGGGCCGCAGCCGACTCTGACCTCTGACCTTTGTGGAAAAGCAAACAGAGAGTTCCACTTCAGGGATCAACAAAGTAAATTAGTGACAAAAAACATTGTACCTGCTGTGAGGCACATCATGCATTGTCACATCTTTGTGCCACATCTCATCTCTCTGTTAGACACGTCCTGTCACATACTGCAGGATGAAGCAGACACATCCTGGTCTTGCATGTGGCAGCCCATCCTAACTACCACTCTCATTATCTCTCATAGGGAACTGTATTTTTGTCAAGGTTGCGTTATCATTGGGCTGTAATGTAATTGCAGAACAGTGAGTTTTGAGTACTCCTTCATGTGAGTGCATTTATGGAAGCTTTAGGGACATCCAACAATCACCACTCTGCTGCCAAAAAGCATCACATTAGAGAGCTATTCTATCTGAAAAATAAAAACCCACGAGCCAAAAAAGGAAATCATGGACCTTGTAAAAAGCATCATGTGAACTTCATCCATTATAGGTTGATGGTTTTGGGGTTTTTGGAGGGCACACACTAAGAGGATTGCCTAAAATTGTTTCTGATTGTAACTGCATTTCCTCCCTGCACCCATTTGGTAAAGTGATTAATGCCATATAAATTGTACACAATTTGTAGTTAATGAGCTTAAATATGGGCTGTTTATTCTCTCCCTTCTTGCCAACCTGGACTTAGAAATGTCATAAAGCTCTCGGGCTGAAGTCACTGTGTGATTTGTGATTCCCTCACTCTCGATCACGTGCATGATGTCAAAACAAAAATAGACTTTACGCACAGTGACTTCACCAAAGCCATTTGAAATGCAGAGTAGAGATCTCAATGTGTTTTATGTGGGGAGGTGCTCGGCTATGAGAGCTTTAAAATGAACAAATGGGACAGACATTTCCAGGCATTCACAACATCGGAACAAGTCAAAAGAATTTTTTCCTGTGCAGATTGACGTTCATGACACTGTTTTGACAGCGGAAAAGTAAATCAGTCATGTGTTTGTTTGTGTAGCATTTGAATTGATGTCTCCTGTGTCTGTCAGCTGGTGACTAGTGTGTTGCTAGCTAACATTACTTGTAAGTGTCAGCCGCGAATGCTGACGTTATCTTGCCACTTGTGAGGGTGAAAGAGTCAGTGATGTGTGTGTGTTAGATTTGTATTAGTTAAGAGTGTGTGTGTGTGTCAGTTTCCACAAATGTCAGAAACTATGTGTGTGTGTACATCTATGTTTTAAATTCATGGTTTGTTGTGTTCTTTATCAGTACTTTATCAACGTAGGAGTTAATGAAAATTATGATGTGTTTTTGTAAGTTTGGTTCCTGAGGAGACGCCAAATTTCTGTTTGGGAATCCCTGTACTGTACTATACTATACTGCACAACAGCATATTATACTATACATTATATTGTACTATTGTATGTATAATTATTATATTTTACTATACTATACTGTACTATTATTATACTGTACTTCACTGAATTGTACTAAGATGAAATGGATATGACAAACATTTGACCTCAGTTCAGCAGGGGCTGTTTTGTCTGTCTCTTAATTTGAATCCAGTTCAAGTGGAAAAACAGATTTACTAGAGCAATGTGGCCTGAGTTGACCTCACCAGAGCCATTTATGACACAGAAACACAAAAAACACATGACCCACTATAAATGTAATGGGAGACATAATGAATACAAATTTTTTTCTCATTACCATGCTCCATTTTTGTCTTCCTGCTCATTCCTCTCTTATTTCATCTTTCCTCCTAACTCTATTTGCGTCCACATTAGATGCCTTTTCTGCATGACGTGTCAGTGTACAGTTCACTGAAATGAGTCACTTGAGACAAACTTCAGCGTCCTTCTGGAGTCAAAAACGTCTCTGGAGTTTGTTGTATCAAAGCACTTCCTCTGTTCTCTCTCTCTCTCTCCCCGTCTTCCCCCTCTGGCTGTCTTCTTCAGGTCCTGATTTCTCATATCTTTACCCCCCCCACCACCACCACCTGATGTCTCCTTGTTTTGTCTTTCCATCCCACCTGTCCTGTCCTCTTTTCTTCTTCCACACTCTGCACCTTTTTTTTTCTGTGTGGAAATCAGAGAGAATTGCAGAGCTTCTACACAAATCACATAAACAAGATGTAATTAACACCCCGAAAGCATTGCTAACGTGTAAATGTTGAGTGCAAAAAAATGCAAGCGCCTTTCATGCCAAACTCTCACCCTCTCTCTCATCCTTGGTGTCTCCCTTTTACCATCTCCTCTTCTCATTTCATCCCACTCACCAATTCCCCATGTCTCTCCTCATTCCCTCCCAATTCTACTCCGGCATCCTCTGCTGTCTCCTCCTTTCACGCCCCTCTCAATCACACCTCTTTGAAACTGATAGAGGTGGAGTGAAATCTTTCCACGTGCTCTGACATAAGAGGTTGTTTTTGTCCCATATCTGTAGACAGAAAAAATACCCACATTGAAATGATCCTTGGGAAATGCCCCTTTGTTAACAGGATGTAGTGTTAATGATGTACCTGTCGCTTATGTGCACACAGCTGGTAGTTGCTATAGAAACATGTCACCTAGCAGCAGCACATGTAGTTGCTATAGGGACAACACATCATGTGACATCTCCTATAGATAGGTAACTTGTTGTTATCATGCTATGAAAGGCATCTCCTCTGCTCAGGGATGCAACACACGCAGAGGGATATCACAGCGTGAGCGTAGAGAAGGGAAATCTCTGCTCTGAAAGACACGTTGTTTTTAAAACTGGGATTCTAAATGTTTCCAGTAACAGTGCTCCCTGAAGGGCGAGGTATAATAAATTAGTTTAATAGTTTTCTTGCCTTGCATGTGAGCATGCACGAATAAACAGCGGAAGCAATTTCAGTCAATAGGGTGATCACACGGAGGCTAAATCACGATTCATTAAAGACTAATTTAGAAAACTGCTTATTAAGGCAGTGAGGTGGAAAACGGAGGAGTGGATTTCGCATTATTTATAAGTTTTAGTTATAGGAGGTGGGAAAAAACAAACAAACATTAATATTCATCAAGTCATGTGCATGATCAGCATGTGATCAATTCACCAAAAAAGGCTAATTTCTCTAAACAAAAACATAACACACTGAATGTTTTCTTTAATGCTGCTTGTAAAAAACTGACTGAGTGTTAGATGCTGAGCACAGTGACAGAATACTAATATAATAATAACTTGTCATTTCATGTGGTCACTGCACAGGTCCACAGCAGGGAGCCTTGTGTCAGAGCCTGAGTGGTTTCTCATTAGGCTGCAGGTGTGTCTGTTAAGGCAGCGCTTCGTCCTCTACGGCCCGCTTGTCTCTTACTCCCGCCTTGTTAAAACTACAGATGCACTTGGCTTGTTTTCTGCTTCTGTCCTGTCATCACTGGCAGCAAAGGCACTCTGTTCTCTTTTATTGTCAGGCCTCTTCTTTCTATTCACTCATCACTTTGTCTGCTCCAGAACAGTTTTTACCATTGTTGTTGTTCCTGTTCTTTGTACAGGCTTCCAGTTTCCGGTCATGATTCAGGGTTGCACCCAAGTAGGTGCATTGATGTAAAGTAAATAAAAGCTCTAATATCTCTCCCCCTCTTCATCTCTTCCTGTTCTCATTTTGATGTTGTCATTTTTTTCTCTCCTTTTTTATGTTTTCCCTGTCTCCGTTTCCTCTGTCCTTCCCCTGCACTCCCATCCATCCATCCATTTCTCATCTTTCAGTAAACGGAAATCTCTCCCCCTGCTCTTGAAACATTGTGTGTGGGTTCCTGTTTGACGCACACCAAGGAGTGAAAGGAGAGAATCGAGTAGAGAGAGAGACAGAGTGAGAGGGAGCGCAGAAAAACCCGAGAAAAGAGGCTGGTCGTGTTTGTCCTTGTGTGATTCACCATCTGTGGTAAAGCACTTTCCTACAGCAGTATTACCAATAAGATGATTGACATGAAAAATACATTAAGATGTGAGAAGGAGAAAAGAGGGTAGGAGGAGGAGAGGATGTCTGGTCTTGTGTGTGATTCACACTTACTTTAAATACTAAAAGCTTTGTCTGATTCTGACTCGTAAAGCAGACTTTATGGCTTTGAGATTCTGTGTGTGTGGAAGAAAAGAAAGGAAGGGAGTGAGAGAGAGGAAGGAAAGTAACTAAATAAAAGAAAATTAAAATTAGAGACAGATTAAAAATAGATCTGAGAGGATGGAGTGTAGGGGGAGGAGAAAGATAAACAGAGAGAGATGAGATGAGAAAGAGAGCTGGGGTGGAAGACAAGGAAGTAAGGGAAGGAAAAAATTATTCAGGGTCACAACCAGAATGCATTAGCCGACAGACTGAGGGTGAGACTGGAGGAGAGAGGGAGAGATTTACAGATAGTGTGTTCTTGGAGGAAGAAAGAAGGAGAGATGTGGAAGCAAAGAAGGAGAGAGAGAAATTAAAAAATAGACAAACGAAGGTCACCGGTGTTTTCTTGTTCCCATGCTAAATCTGTTTTATCTTCTTATAAACACAGACATGCACACAAATGCACACAAGAGAAAACTGGTAACCAAATACAGTAATTATGATGCTATTTCTGTTTTTATGTTGAGAAAACTGTACCACAGTAACTCAACAGACTACTACAGCACGCTGTTTGGAAAAAGAAATAATAGTAAAGTCACATTATAGTAATACTGAAAGTTTAAAGTTTAAAAATGTCTAAATCAGGATAGTGCATCACGATCACATTCTAACTGAAAGGAATACATCATAGTCTCATCAAATCAAATTCTAACTGATATTAATGCATCACAATTACATTCTAACTAAAAATAATTCATCACAGTTTCATCACAATCACATTCTAACTGAAACTAATGCATTGCAATTTGATCATGATCACATTCTAAATTGAAATAATGCAGCTGGAAAATCCAGTGTCTTTAAACAACCCTTATGACCTTCTATTATAAGAGTAACTCATGCAGAACCACTTTGCTGCTTAATGCCTGCCTTTTGTCATTTAAAAGACAGTCAAAAACCTATTACTATTAATTATTGATTTTTAAAAGGTCTGTGGCAGCTTTCCATGATTGAGGCTGAACAGAGCTGTATGGGGTTAATTAAGAGTGAGAAGAAAATGATGTAAAAAGATTTTAAATTTCAGCAGCAGTAAAAGTCCTTGTGAAGGTGGTGCTCAAGCTGCTCCACATCTGTTCACTGGTGATTCTACTGTCTGGCACCTGACCCTCTCAACTGATCACTGTGGTGACATCTAGTTTCATAAGTTCAACAAAAACAGGCAATTAATCTGTAGCAATGAAGTTACTTTGCCAGAATTTGATCTGAAGAGCAACACTTGAAACTTCCATTCAAATTTTGTACCTTGGCAATTCAACATCAAACATAGTCTGTTTAATCCTCTTAGCACTAAACAGGACAATGCTAATGTTCATGTGTGCCAAGATTAACAGGCATTTAAACCCAAATGAAGGCTCCCCGAATAAGCCTGTTTGTTTTAAGCCCTCTTCCTTTTAATAACTATTAATAGACATGTGAACAGCTGGTGAGCACTGAGACTATGATTCATTTAAATATTATGTCAGAATTGCAGCACTGTATTTCCACTTCTGTAACTGCAACAACATAAATAACGGCAAAACATAAATAAACTGATATGAATTAACATGAATAAAAACTATCCAAGATTAAAAAAGCACAAGCGATGTGTGTTTCTCTCGCTGTCTGTTCCTATTTCTATATCTCTTATCATCGTGCTTCCTGGGTTTCTCTCTTATACACACAGGAAGAATGCAGTAAACAAACATCTTGCAGGGGTGTGTGACTATGTTCAGCATGCACACACACACATGCACAACCCTACTCATGCTGTCCTGAAGTCTGGCCTCCAATAACAAAATATCACCAGTAAACACAGGAGACTAGTAGTGGGTGTGTACATCTTTGTGTGCTTACACCTGTATCACTGCTGAACTGTAAACAGCATTTCTCAAACTTGGAAAGACGCTTAAATTCCCTGTGAAAGTGTGTAAAAAAAACTGTCACCTAAAGCTTTTCAAAAGTCATTGATGTACGTGAGGTGACATGCCGGCATAAAACAAAATAAACAGAGCTGTGATCCCAAGAAATGCTTCAATCTGCAGATTGTGAGTGATGCTGCACTTTGAATACCAAGTATCTTACACTTCCTATGTTCAGAGCATCTGGGAGATTGGATATGCACAAACACATATGTGCATTCCTCAACCTGTTCTTAAATATAGCTGTAATGTTTTATCTACATGCGCCTGTGGATGTTTGCAGTTGTTTAGTTGTTTGTTTCAGCTGCGTCTTTTTGAGTGTGTGTAAGAATTGGCAGGAAACAGCTCTACATCAGTGGTTAGTGACAGTGGCAGCACAAACACACACCACAGATGCTGGACATATGGTACATGTTTAACTCAATACTAATTTGTTTCTGCGTGTGTTTGTGCAGGTTCAGTATGACTGCAGCAGCAGGTGTGCTAACAGGCTTGGCTAAGCTAAAACGCCAAGACTCTGCCCGCTCTCAGCACCGGCCCATACCACCTACATCACCAGGCCTAGGAAACCCCACACCAGAGGCTGCCCCCAGGTGATTATCTTAGTTACTGATGCAAAGATTAAAATAAAAGATTTCTAGGGCGACAGGAAGCTAATAACAGCTTCCTTTGTAAGTGATTCATGAGTGAAGCTGGTTTGAATGTTACAAAAAGCTAGCGCTGACTTGCGACTGACAATGCGTTATGGTTCATGAAAATGCTTTTACAATCTCTGTACATGTTTTGTATGGTCATTAAATATATGTCTCTAAAATCTTTCTACTAATTTTGTTTTCCTTCCATACTCTTCATTTAGAAAGCGGAAACGACGCAGTGATGTTGTGGTAGTACGTGGTAGGCTCCGCCTCTACTCCGCCTCCGGGTTTTTCCTCCTCCTGGGACTGGTCATCCTGGCCATAGGGATTGGCATGGCGACACTGGGCTACTGGCCACATAGTGAAACCATGCCCTCGGCCAAATCGCAGACTGGAGGAGGATCTAAGACAGCAACTGCTGGAGGAGTTAAAACATCTGACGCAGGTGAAGGAAATGGAGCCAAGGTGGTTACAGATGGGGACGTGGTGAACTCCAGCACTAGTCATAATGTGCAAGGTAAGAGTCAGGCTCTCTGAACTGTCTCCAAAGACTTGTTCATTATAAACTCAAATCCTAATATTACATGACTCACACCCTCCATGTTTTCTGCATGTAGGTACGCCTCCAAGCAGACCGGGGGTGCTCTGACGCGATTCCTGGAACAGCATCGTCACTCTGAGAGGATGAAGATGCTCGGGCCCTTCACCATGGGCATTGGCATTTTCATCTTCATCTGTGCTAATGCCATTCTTCATGAAAACAGAGACAGAGAAACCAAGGTAGGGCTGAAAGCAGCACCAGAGAAATGAAATACTAGCTTTTCCAGTGGATTTTGAGGGTCTACATGACAGCCAACAAGCTGTAACAGGAAATATAAACAGACCTCGTACTGACTTGCAAGGTTTGAAACACTGATTTGCGCAGAAATCCAGTAATCTCATTTTTGCTCTCCTTCCACTCTCTACAAAATGAGGGGCACGCACACTGCAGCCATCCATATTCATCATCTCTTCATAACTAACATGCAAATCATATTTCTGCCAGCCTCCTTTCACCCATATCGCTGTAATTTTCCTCTGATCACATTTCCTCTGCTCTTATGCCCTCTCCTTCCCTTACTTGATTCGATTACCTTCCCCTCCAGGTAATCCATGTGAGAAATATGTATTCCAAGGTCACAAACATCAAGCGTATACACACAAACATGAAACTACAGAATAATGTAATATGTTATAACAGAATATTAAACATATTCTCAGGTACTACTGCTTCTTCTAATAATATATTTTTCCCATGCACTAGATCATCCATATGAGAGACATGTACTCCACAGTCATTGACATCCATCGCCTCAGGCAGAAAGAGCAAAAACAACACCATCACCGCAACAGCACCTATGCAAGAGAAATTGGGGATCTTCGAGCTTTCGGAGCTGATAACACAGCACGGTTGGCCAGCAACTCCCTGCTCGCGTTCTCCCCTCGGGCCGGAGGTGGAGGAGGGTCTACAGAAGAAGAGGAGGTGCTGTTGGGGGATGAGGAGTTTCACAGACAAAGGGAGCAGGCTAAGCTGGATTGTAGCTTTGCGGGGCTGCTGGCGCCGCTCTACAAGGATCGGTCCTTCTTCGGCCCGGGGCTCGGGTTGGCACGCTCGGATTCGGTGCGCCACCAGTGGTCGGTGGATGGAGATGGGGATAAGGGTGGACACCATGCACGCTCTATTGTCTCCTCCTCCATCTCAGCATTTACTCTCCCGGTCATAAAACTCAACAACTGCGTTATTGACGAACCAGAGATGGAGGCGATTACTGAGGAGGATAGAGGAGGAGAGAGAAGAGACGGAGAGAGGTCACAGCCTCTGAGCTCCATGGAGTCTCTGGTGGTTCCTGTAGCATCTGTTGCCAAGGCCTCCAAACCGCCAGGCTTGCACCGGAGTAACTCAGCCTCCTCCTCCTCTCACTCCTCTGTCTCCTCAACCTCACTCTCCCCTGCTCCCTCCTCTACCTCAGGCTGCTGGCTCTCGCCGGGAGCAGCAAGGGCCGACTATGGCTCCAACTCCTCTCTGCACATGCTCAGCAGCCACTCCAAATCTCTGGACCTGGAGCGCGGGCCGAGCATGCTCAGCGTGCACCCGGAGCAGCGGAAGCACCCCAGCTGGCCCCGCCTCGACCGTAGCAACAGCAGCCGCAGTAACAGTGGCACCCGGGGCAGCAGTAAAGGCTACATGCGGCTGGAGGACAGGGAAGAGCAAGGGGAGAGGCTATTAGATGTGTCACCCTCTGCGACAGCGAGGCGCGACTACAGCAAGCGGGAGAAGCTGCTAATGATATCGAGGTCGCATAATAATCTGAGCTTTGAGCATGACGAGTTTAACAGCAGCACACTGAAGAGAGGCAGCTCTGAGACTCGATTCTGAAGGCTCTGAACTAAAGGCTGAAGACAGTTCTGTCCTGTTCTGTAAATTGCTCTCCAGACAAATGAGTGTACAGCACGTTTGTGTCAGGGGGAAACTGATGAGTTTAACAGCTGCACTCCGGAGAGAGGAAACTCATACGTGGTTCTGAAGACACTTTGTTTGAGCTGCAGGCTGGAGAGTAGTGAGCAATGAACCATCTTGTGCGGTAAAAGGTTCAGGCCCTTATGTCAGCAAGAATGCCTACTGTACCAGGTCCAGAGGTGCTGTTCTGTAGCTGACCCTGACCTGTGACCTCTGTGGAGGGTGGCAAGGGAAAAAGGGATGTTTCCTACAGGGATCAATAAATATTAATCACACTGCATCATCCGTCTACTTTATACAAACATAGTTCTAATAAAGTTTTAACAGCATCTCAACCCTGAGAGGCTTTAGGGTCAATACTGTTTCTTTATAAAAGGTTTTGAAAATTGCTTTTCTTAAAGCGTTACAAGGTTTAATTCAAGGACACACTAGTAGCGCTTTGAGCAAGTTTCTTCCTCTGCTGATAGCAGTGACACAAAGGCAAATCTTATATAACAGGGTGCAGGGACAACCAGAGGAATGAGCATTACCAGTTTAATATCATAAGAGAAAAAGACAATAATGGCAACATTAATGCTCTTTGCTTGTACGGCACCTTTGAAAACAAAGTTACCAAGTGCATTATAGGGTTATATAGAGAAACTGAGTCATGAGACAAAAACAGATATAAAAACTTCTCATCCAGAATCAGCTTATAACTTATAGCCTGGTGTAAACATATACAAGAAGACATAATGGCAGACTGCAGCAAGTACAAAAGATATAGCTATTAGTGATAACGTATTTGTATTAAAGGTGGTTTATGTATGTTTGTCTCTCTGAGTGATCCTCAGATTGTAGCAGATGTAGAGATCTGCACAAAGTCAGTCAATAAACTACATCACAGATGTGAGTTGAAATAAAGATGCCAGGCTGCAAAATACAATAAGGGAAGTCCATGTTGCCCTGCAGTCACAATTTTGCTGCCCTTTCCCAAGAACTATTGAATAGAATTTGTGTGTGTCCGCTACTGAAAACTAGAAATAACAATGTCAGCCTGTGGCTCTGATACAAAACTTAAAGTTTTTTTCTTACTAGAAAGGATCTTAATTGACTTCACTCAGGATATGCAGTCTATTATTCATGCTGATTATTTTTGTAGACCTAGTCACAAACCTATTCAGTACTAGAGAAAGCCCTTATATTTGAATGTTTATAGACTTGAGTACAACCAGAGATGATACATTAGGGCTGTAACTAATGATTATTTTCATCAATGTTTTTTTCAATCCATCAATTATCTATGAAATGCTAAAAATAAGCAAGAAAACAGCTAGATATTTCTAGTCAGCAGTCATATAATCCAAAGTGATTCAGTTTACAAAGCAAATAATCACATAATAAATGACTTAAACCATCGATCTATCAGCATTGTCACTAATTAATTTTAAATTAATCAACACATTTTTGGTTCTGCACTATTGAAAAAATATTTGAAAAAAATATATATAAAAAGAGAGTGTGATGTACTAGCATTGCATTTGAGCCAACAGCAAATCACCATGTGCACATTTATCTTGTGTTGCCTATAAATCCAGGGAGCTGTCATCCAGCTGAAGTCCAACTGAGATTAAACTGCTTTTTCTTTGTCTGCCAAAGCACATACATATCTGCTCTGTACATGCCATGTCCTGTTTTCTCCTTTGAGGAAAAAAAAGGAGAAATTTATGGGTTTCATGATGCTGCCCCCTAGTTTTGCATTAATTTGACAGAATACCGTTAGGTATTCGTCTACGTAGATGGTTTGATACAGCCAGTCAAATCGTGCATAAAGCAGTAACGTCAGTGTTTTATCTCAGGCGGAGCAGACGGTCACACTGAGCCAGAACAGCCTTTGAACAATCCACATTAGCTTTCCAGCTGAACTCGCCTTCTTATCTAACATACAAACATGAACACATCTTGTACTGGATCTTAGCTTGTTGAGCAAGGGACTAAAACAAATATTCACCTGAGAAACTGTTAACATCAGTTTGCAGACTACATTGCTAATTGGCTGCTCAGCTGCAGCACATTCACTTCAGTCCAGTTAGATGCTGGTGTGGTCCTTACTCTTTAAAACTACATTTCTGATATTTCCCCAAAGACATGATGTCTTCCTTTTAATAATAAAAAACAATATTACCAATACATTTAAAACACACATTGACATTATTTTTTGAGTACAAAAAGGAATGACTAAATGTGATTTCACTTGGACTTCCAAATGTGAGCCTAATGCTTTCTGCTAAAGTCCCTTTTTATTTATTTATTTATTTTTATTGTTGACAATATTCACCATTTGATGATAAGTGCAGGTTTGAATTCAGGAATTCAGCTACTGAGCAACATAGTAATAATGTCTCAGTGTATATTGTTGGTGTAACATGTTGACAAGGTGTTGTCACTAGGCTTGTGAAGACATTGCTCTTGTCCATCTTTAGTAAACGAGCTGATACGATATCTCCATATTTATTATTCTCTGTTTCAGGTTCAGTTAGCTTTGTCGCCTACATTAACAATAACTTAACACATTTATTAATGTAGTTAAAACATCTTCTGTGCTACTTTGAATGCAACACCCATGAACAATAGAAACATGCGTGTTGAAAAAGACAGAGCCCTTTATAAGAGTGCAGGAATCGTGCAAGAGAGCTTAATTAACTGGTTCCCTGCAGTTTATGAGTCAATGTCCAATTTTAGCTTCTTTCAAAATAAACAGTATTTTCACTGAAAGATGTTTTGTCCTAATGAGTGTGTTTATCCAATACTGATTCCTACACATGGATTCACATTTAGGGACTGTTCTAGTGCCTTTCTCAGTGGTCAGTGGGAGGCAACAGCATCTCTTCTACATGTACACACACACACACACACATACACAGAGAGAGAGAGAGACACACACACACTCTGTCTGACCCCATACCTTAACACAAATTCTCAAATACATTGCTAATTCCTATCTCTCTTTCTTCCTCCTTCTCTCTCTGTCTCATGCATACAAAAAAGCAAAGGTCTGGATGAGTCATCGTCAATTCTCATATGCTCTGCAGTTCTGTGGGAACAACACACACATACAAACAAACATGCACACATGCAAGCACCAAAGATTTCCCTTACATGAAAGCATGCATACATATTCCTCCTCAAATTCAAATATAGCCACACCAAAGCGTAAATACACACACACACACACACATATATACACACACACACACACACACTCCTACATTCAAAAGCAGAAGGCTGATGATGCTGTCTTGTCCTCTGTGTTACCGAGGGCACAGATGATAATCCTAACCCTTTCTGAAGGCAAGAAACATATTTAGGCAGCAGAGATGGATGATGTCGCATCCAGTTAACACTGAACCAAAATTACCTCATCCTGTTGAGACTTGCTTTCACACTCTTTGTTGTACCAGTTGAAGATTTTAATGCGAATATGAAATTAAAGGCTGATGTATTTTTGAAACAATAGTTTTGCCTTCAGCAGTCGACTCGTTGTTTTAATCACATCTCGCATCTTGTTGCTGGGAAACATTAGGATGCAATATTAACCTCGTGTCTCAGTCCATCATAAAAAACCTGGACAATTACAACACTCCAGACATTACAGGTTTGATAAAAAAAAAACAAGCCTTGTTTCCCTGAAAGGTGCATCAAAGTCCAATTAGCAAGAGCACAAAGGCACTTAGGATAGAGAACTTCTTGTATTGTGGTTGCTAAGCAGATCTCCTGTTAAGACAGATGGCTGAGTAATTAAAGCAACTGAATCAAATGTTGCAAATGTTTCATTCTGTGCACAGAAATAAATCCAGAGAATCTAAATGCGAGGGCCTTTTCTCGGTAATCCTTGATGCTTCTACTTTCCTCTTCCTGACAAAACACTGTGACCAAACGCAGCAGGGCTAACGCATGTGTTTCTTCACTCTGCATCATCTGGGTATTTGTTCAGTCCTGAGCTGATGTGTTACGGAGAGACAGCTCGTGCCTTCTCACCTCCTCGGCTGTGTCACACACATCAGATAGCTGAGGGACTGTGAGTGTTTAGGAGACAAGCAGTCTTGCAATGTTCTGCAAATTTACATGATGTGCATGAGGCTACTGACATATGATACAGGATGGTGATAATATATATATTTATACTGGTTGACATTTTCCTTATGTTACGGCACTGTAAATACACACTGGAGCACTAAATGTGTATCATCTGTGGATGAAAGAAACAAATGCCCTATTTAATATTTTTTTACATTTGGTAAAGGTCATGTCAACAGTTTAGACTGATGGGAATGTCAGGAGTTTTGTAGATATTTGGTTATGAGGCAAAGTATTGGACAAATTAAAATTTTGACCTGATGGTGGCACGAGGTGAAAAGACAGGGAATCCCCAGTTACTATATGTTATTACAATTCATCCTGAGGGGAGCATAAATATCTACCAAATTTTATGACAATCCATAGAAATGTTGTTGAGAGATTTCTCTCACCAACAGACTGACATTGCCAACCCGACAGGCATGCTGCTAGCCTGACTAAAAATGAAACTATATATTCCTGTCCAGCCAAGATTTATTTTTTCAAGATTCATGTCTATAGTAGGAACAAATTAGCTTGTAGCTGAACGTCAATGACAGGCTACGGAAATATCAACAGACAGACTGTTGGTTTTGGTCTTTACATGGGATTTGTCGGCAATATGACAAATAATATATAACAGCCATTTCATCATTTAACTTGCAAAAGGTCATTTGTTACACAAGCTGTACTCCAGTCATGAATGCCCTTACATTTGCTATTCTAGACACCCACTTTGGAGTCCCTTTCTCAAAGAAAAACATGTACGGAGAGTGATTCTCAGCAGCAACAGTAGATTAAAAAGAACTGGATAGTACACTGAGCAGTGAAAGCCAGCAAGGCTGCACAGATAAAGAAAAGAGTAAGAGCTGCAGAAACTCAGTATGCAGAACACTCTACGAGACAACCTGTCAGTCTGGACTGGAAAGACAGGACACGCTGTTCAAAAGGAGTTGAAATTATTTCAACATTGAGAGTAATGGAAGACTGTAATAAACATATCAATGTTACCTGCGCACACACACACACACACACACACACACACACACACACACACACACACACACACACACACACACACACACACACAGAGATGAAAATGACCACCACTAAATCCACCTAGATCACATATTTATATCCACATCAATAGAAAAGACTGACTTTGAAGACCTAAGGCACAGGTGAGCTCGCCCTGGTCAGAGGCGACAGAAAGAGGGTCGATTTTTCATGCATTTATTTAGTTCTTTCTTCTCTCTTGGATGATAATAGGGTGTGATTTTGTGCGTTTTCTGTCTTTATGCATATGTATTTCTAGATTGTGAAAAACAGGGATAATGACATTGTGTGTGTGTGTGTGTTTCACCCTTGTGTTTTTGCCAGTAAGAAGCAGAGATGTGGGCAGTTTAGTGATATAATCAGCTAATAAACAGTCTAATTACTCCGGCACATCTGGAGGGTAAACTGAATGGTTTGCAGATTAGCCGAGGAGAATGGCTGCCAGGAGGGTGAACTGTATTAGCACAGCTGCCACGGATAATAACAACGCGTCGTGGTTTGGGATGAGCAGCGCTGAATTAGTAATGGAAGTGAGTCATCCCGCCAGTAACATATTGGTTTCTAGAGCGGTGAACATTCTTTTATTTACATTTTTTGGTAAGGAACAGAACATTATTTTATCAAGCTGGATTTCTTATTACGTTCTAAAATTTCCAAATCCAAAATAGCGTACTGAGCTGCAAGTTGTACAGTTGATTGAAATGAAGATTAGTCTAAATCCCTCTCAGATGTTGAGGAGGAATTTATACTAAGTGATTTTTATGTGTTTCCATAATCACACTGCGACAGAATAGAGGGCATCTCCAGTGCTAAAGGTCACTTCCTTCCCAAACGTGGCTGAAGGCATCCTTGCTCACTGCCATGTTGTCATTATGTCATATTGACCCCTCTCATCCCTTTGCCCTGAATCCTGTGTAATTAAGCAGAAAACTGAGTCTCCCTGCAGTGTGTGTCACTGAGAGAGCCTTGTGGCCATAGTTCCTGTGTGCGAGTATGTGTTCATGTGTTTGTGCACTCGTCATGAGGAAGCAGTGGGGGTGCCAGCCTAGTTGCCATAGCAGCCTGAGATGTGCTCTGGACCCCTGCCTGAGGAGTAAACTCACACACACACACACACACACACACACACACACACAAACTGAGATTTTAAAAACAATATCACTCCTAACAGCCAGACATTAGATAAAGCAACAAATAAATTAAAAAAAAAAAAAAATCGAATCAGTAAAATAGAGCTGTAATTCTGGGGTTGATCCAATTGGCTGCTGCTCTGTCCCACTGTGATAATGGATAGATCAGGTAAGGTCAGCAAAATTTATCTGATGCACTTGACCTGGATTTGTCCAGGCTCTGCTGGCGGGGAGTAAAAACGATGCAGGGTACTGAATGAATATATTAAAGACATGTATTCTGGTCTAAATATAGGCAAAGAGGAAGCCCCTTGCTCCTGTACCTGCTCTGCTGCTGCTCCGCTATTCCATCAGTCTCAAGAGGAACTGTTCTGAAAAGGCTACAGTAGTAAAGGAGGATACAGTGCAGGCTGTAGTAATAATGTCAGACGTAATGTAGGCCTGGTGACGTAATAGGAAGCAGAAGTGCAAAAGAGATCAACATGCACTCAGTGATAACGGGATTATGCAAATAAGCCTGTTACATTACTCACAGCTTTCAAGTTCTGAAACTTGCTTTGGCGTTTCCAGCATCATCTTCAAGGCTTTCAGTGTCTAAACTTAGAAAATGTTCATTACACTGTGCTTGCTTTATGTGCCATAGTCATAGCTAACAAGATAACACACAACACAGCTGACTTGATGAGTGACATCCCCCTTAATTTTACATATCAATTTATTACTCACAAGGAGAGCAGGCGTGAAGCTTAAAAGAACACTCCACCCATTTAACACTGCACTCCTAAAACATTATCGGACTACCAGAAATGCCATCTTTTTGTATTTCACACATTCTTCTTGCTTGTTAAAAACTGGCACCTAAGTTACCCAAAATGCAACTCCAGCACCAACAGCTTGCTCTGAGATTTGGATGTGTTAGCCTCAAGCAGAGATGAGCAGCGGACTACACACACTCAAGTTTTTTAAATTTTTAATTTTGCAGGCTTCAGCATGTGTAGGATCCAGGATTTTTGGAGCTTGACCCATATTAAGGAGCGAAGGACAGCACACACCGGCAGCATGTGATGTGTGTCAAAAGGCCCGCAGTCATTTTTTCATGTAAGTCTGCATACGAGTGGCATCTTGACATGTGTCGGCCTGGAATGACGCATGTCAAGATGCTGCCAGTGTGTCAGTATGTGTCACCTCCTCAGGATATGCCCCTGTCCTGGTGTTGACATGTATCACTTCAGACATTTATTTACATTCACTTCTTGGAGCAGCACATCCCTAATACTCTGGTGTGTGTTTTGGGGCGTCAACTGACATGAACCTTTGCATCACATCACCCGTATGTTGCTCTTGGAAGTTAGGATATCTCAGCCTCTGCTGCATCAATTTTGATAAAAAGAGTGTCTCTTGGAAATCCCCAAACTTTACAGAGGTGCAGTACTAAATTGCTGACTTTTTAATTCTTTTTAAGGTGCGTATCACAATTATCATTGGCGTGTGTATAACTCATATCCTGATTAATTTACCTGTAATTCATAGTTTTAGTCATTGCATTACCACTGACATGTAGGATGGTAAATGGAAAAGTATAATGTGGAAATTCTTGCAGGGGCCTTGGTGTTTTAGACAGTGTGTGTATTTGCTAAGGTACATTATAATAACCTGCAAGTAACACTGCGAAATAGTGTTACAGACATGAATATTGTATTATTATATTCATAAATATTCATCACAACAAAAGTTTGTTTTCTCTTCAAAATTCATCGACTCCTAAGCACATGTTTCTTCTTAATATTATTCCCATATATCCATTTTTTGTCATTTATCTGGGGCCGTGTGGCAGCAGGCTAGGCGATGCAGACCAGGTGTCTCTCTCCCCAGTTTTCCAGCTCCTCCTGAGAAAGTGTTCCCAGGCCAGATAAGATATGTAATCCTTCCAGAGTGTTCAGGGTCTACCCCAGGATCTCCTACCAGTCGGATGTGCCCAGAAAACCACCAAAGGAGGACACCCAGGAGACGTCCTAATCAGATGCCTGAACCACTTCAACTGGCTCCTATCGAAGCGAAGGAGCAGCAGCTCTACTACGAGCTCCCTCCGGATGTCTGAGCTCCTCATCCGATCTCTAAGGCTAAGCCCAGCCACCCTACTGGGGAAACTCATTTCATCCTCTTGTATCCGAGATTTAATTCTTTCGGTCAGTAACCACAGCTCTTGACCACAGGTGAGGGATGGAAAACAGATTGACTGGTAAATCGAAAGCTTTGCCTTCCGGCTCTGGTACAATGCCCATCTGTCCATCTCACGCTCCATTTTGCCCTCAATCATGAACAAGACCCTGAGATGCTTGAACTCCTTCACTTGGGGCAGCAACTCACTCCCAACCCAGTGGGAGCAATCCACCATTTTCCAGCAGAGAAGCCTGGAGGTGCTGACTCTGCCCCAGTGCAGTTCTTTATGTTATGTATATAAAAACCCTTTCCATTGTTTATTTGATTTTGAATCACCTTTTGAAAAAAGGTTTCAGAGATGTACAACTCATCTCAGACCTAGATAATTATTGTGTTGTGATGTGGCGGTTCCTACATGGTGTTTCCTTAACTGTGTTTCATGGGAGATCTACTGGATTTTCTTCATGGTACAAAACAGGTAAAGTTCTTGCTCTGCGAACAAGTCAAAATTTTAGGGATGGCAGAGGCTGGAACAAGCAAAATGCGAAGAGAATAAAAAACTACCACCAATGTATTTGTGTAAAAACCTTTGTCCATTAAAGACAGATGTGCCCCCTTTGCATCCAGACTTAAATATGTGAAACAATACCACTGGAGTGAGGTTGCCAACTGTTCACTGGTGTTTATTTTTACAGCAGTTATGCCCAAGTATCAAATTAATTTGACAGTGATATAGGGACGTCTAAAAATGCTTTAATGGTGATTAGTACAAAACCCAAGGCCTCCGCAGCAATGCTCATTACACACACAGAAACACACACACAGTGCCAGCACCAGGTGAGTCACCAGTGGGCTTTGCATCTGCTCCACATTCCTTTCTAAATACAGTCTGTCTTTCCATTTCTCCACCCATCAGTTGCTTTTCTCTCTTGAGGTCTGTTCCGTCTCATTTTCCCCACGCTCAGTCACCACCATCATCATCCCATTGCATCTCCTCCTCTCTGCCTTTCAATTATTTCCTCTCTCCCTGTACTGCCTGCCCCCTTGTCTCTCCCCTGTTCATGTCCTCACCCCTTTTTTCTTTCCTCTTGTCCTTGTACTGTACATCTCTGTTCTGACTGTACTCTCTCCTTTGTAATAGCTTTATAGTAGAAACTGGCAGAGAGCTCTGACATGTGAGTGTGAGCTAAGAGGCTGACAGTGTTAATATTTCACACGCTCTTCACTGAGTGCTACTCAGACACGCAGGTGGAGAGAGCTGCTAATGAGAGGACCTTTATGAGTTTACAATGGTGCAAATGAGAGAAACAGATAAAACTGTCAGAACAGTACAGCCTCATTTATTTGTTGTTCTGTTGCTGCCATTTCTCGTTTATCTGCTGCTGCTGTATCTCTGTTCTGGTATATTATATCATCAATATTATCTAATCTAATCTAAAGGCCCCATTTAGACCTGCTATATGTATGCAGGTATCTTATGAGTGTCAAAGCTGTACCCCAGTGATTTAGTATTGCACTTCCATAATGTTAGAGGGGAAATGAGGCTTTCAAACTCACCGCCTCCAGTTTGTAACATGTAGTCTCCAATCCTAATCTGAGATAACCCAAATGATATCATTAGACAGACATTCATTTGAGGCAAGCCAGACACAACTAACTAACTAACCGGGTACCTTTTTTTTAGATGATTTTTGACACTTTCCCTTTATTTGACTCAGAAACATGCAAAAAAGAGAGAGGTGCCGCAAAGATTCCTGGCAGGAATGTAACTGAGGACATTGTTTATTTTATTGGATTAGATCAATGGTTTTCAAAGTGATGCCAAGGGACCAATGGTGGCTAATTTTGTGTAGTCCCCTGAAAGTGACATGAAATGCACGCATTATATTTTCATCATCCATTTCAATACTTCCACTTTCAATAATCTACATTTAATACTGTACTCGGCAACTGTGTCAAAATGAACCCCTTCTAAAAAGCGTCTGTCAGGTTAGCAATGACAACTTGTAGAAAGCTACTCATTGCATGACAACTACTGGCACCTTACGAGTGTCGAAGGAATTATGTTCTATCATCAATGGTGGTGCTGCTCGCTAAAGTTAGTGATTTCCGTGGACAACTTGTCAGTTTAAAGTGGAAGTGAGATAGAAAAGCCACCATGGAAAAAAATTGTATGGTTGAGGAGAAAAGGAGGTTTCAGGAAAAATGGATCAACTCTTACTTTGTTAAATCTCAAGGGACATATAAAATGATCTGCCTTATCTGCAAACAGGTGAATTTGGTGGTCAAGGACTTTAATTTAATGTTAAACACCATTATCAGACAAATCACAAATCCTACAATAAGTTCATGGGTTTTACTATGCAGCCCTCAATTATATGCTGGCTGCTTAAAACGGCACTAAGTCATCAAAACTTTGAGAGCCCCTGGATTAGATGTTCAAATGTTTGCAGACCATGAAAAGTGGAGGACAGGGCAGCCACAGAGAGACTCGTGGGAAATTAAGACATTCTGGAGGTTTGTGGAGGGACGCATCCATGGGTAGAGAGTGAGTGAGCGTGGGTAGATTGACAAAAGGTCACACAACCAGCTCTGTGTATGTGTGTGTGTGCGTATTTTGTGCTTTGTGTGCGTGTTTGTGGTCTCCAAGTGGGACTTATCTGACTCTTAAGAGTCAGCAAACTAAAAGCTTTTCCAAACACACACACCTTTGTGTCTGCATTTCAGTACCACACACAGTGTGAATGAATGAATGCAGACAGAAATGTACATTAAGTACTGTACACTGTGGCGTGCAGCAGACATACGCAAGCATACACTCACAGCTGATGTTATGGTCGCTGCAGAAAGATGTTTGGTCTCTGTCCTCATTAATAAACTACAGTGAATGCATGAATGAGCTAATCTGTGTGTGTTTTTGTGTCCTTCACTGTGTCCTAATGTATGTGAGGCCTAATTCACACACACACATACTGTGACCAAATGTACTGTATCTCCATTATCATACAACTGTGTGTGTGTGTGTGTGTGCGTATACATCTTTGTGCGTGCGGTTGTGTGTGTTAAAAGTTTAAACTCCCCCTCCTGTATTTCCTGTCTCTGCAGGCATCATCTGCCTACTCAACCAATCAAGAGGAAGCATCCCACGTCTCTCTTAACGAGCCAATTAAATTAGCGCTGCTGAAAGGAACGACCTCAGGGCACTAACCCCCCTCCTCCTTTTGCTTCTCTCTTCTTCTCTTGCCTTCTCTCTCTCTTTAATTGCTATTCCCCCTCTCTATCATCTTCCCATCTGTGGCTCCCTTGCAGTTTGTCTTTACTTCCTCTCTCCTTGTCTCTCTCTATCCTTCATCCTTTTGTCTCTCCATGTTCCTTTGTTCACACGTCTCTCTCTGTCTCAACAGATGTTTCTCTTCTTTCCTTTCTAGCTCTTCTACTGTTGTGTCCCTTATTCATTTTTACTTTGACCAGCTTAATTGGGCTCATCGGTCATCTATCTCCTAACAGAGCTGTTTTATAGATTGGCAAAATGAGTTACAAGACACACACACAAATCTTACAAAGTGCTCTTTTATGTGAAAAAAGTAAAAGGACCAGTCGCAAATTGGTAGGTCGCTTTAAAGCCGGCTCTAATCAATATTTTCAAATTCACAATAGATCAAATGATTACATCTTATGTGATAGCAGCAGTTTTTTGTGACAAACCCAGAGAGGATTATCACCAAATGCTGCAGTGGTTTTTGTTGAAAGATGCTCCTTATTAACAGCCAATCTGCATTATCAGGATTGTCCAGGTCTGGTTTGATCAGATGACTGAATTTCACCAAACAACCTACCAACTGTGATTAAATTTTGATTCAAATATTGCTAGATTCTGATTGGTGGAAAGAAGTATGGCCATGCAGCGTGACCTTTTATAAATGGACCCCCGTCCTCTTAAAACTAATTTTCTTAAATTATTTTTTTTTAGGCCAGGAAACAGTTTATGTGCCTCGGTTCTAACCACATTTTATTTTATTACAAGCTCTGCTTTTGTATATACTGCACATGCAGTAAATTGGTCAAAAATTAGATTTATGTTTCAGCTAATTTCAAAACTGTAATGTAACTTTAAAGGACACCAGTAAAAAGGTAAGATTAACTGATCAACTTTGAATGTGGTTTCATGTGTAATATATACAGATACGAATGAAATGAAATGAAAAACAACAAAACGAAAAACAAAATGAAAAAAATGCTGCCAGAGCTGCTTCAAGGCTCCTTGCACAGTTTGTTCAAGTCAAGATATCTGGTGATGGTGATGGTCATAGAAGATGATTCATATAATTTTTACACTCATCAAGCATTTCAGTCATCATTTGTGCCTTGTATGGAAGCATCTGCATTCCAGTTTCTCAAAAATGACACATTAAATAAGGTTTACAGTGTTGGTGGTGTTGTTGATGTGCAAGACATTTGACCTGCAGTTATTACTGACCACAATGCCTGGTGTTCACAAACAACTGTGCAAAGAGCCAGACATCCAGTTAGATGTTATCATGAGGGAAAAATGCTTTCATAATGAGGGAGTTTAGAAGGGAATGGCAAAATTTATTCCACCCAACAGGTGGGGAACAAGTCTGCAAACAACATCTCACAGCAGAACCAATGACGTGGAGCAGAGCATCCAAGAACAAACAACTCTTCACATGTTGAAGCAGATGGGCAGCAGAAGAAGACCAAGCCTGACAGCTAAGATTAAGAAAGAACAAACATGCAATCATCAGAATCAGATGACTGAAGGTTCCCACTAACTGATGAATCCTGGTTTCTGTTCTAACATGCTGATAGTGGGTTGAGAAATTGGCATAAACAACATGAATCTATGACTCCACCATGACTTGTGTAAGCAGTACAACCTGGTATAGATGGTGCAATGGTTTTACTGACATACACCGAACCACACACCACAGTGCACCCACAAATTGTTTCTGACCAGGTGAAGGAACATAACAGCGACTTCAGCGTTCTCTAGTGTCTTTTAGAAGTTAGATGTCAATAGAAACTTGTGCCATCAAAATCTGGCCAAACTGAACCATGCTTTCAACCCATGACTGAGGTCAGAGAGGATAATAAGTTTGATTGTTTATTTAAAAGCTTCTGTAAAGTATCTGACAAACAATAATGACAAGCTATGTTTTGCAAGTTGCCAATCTGCCAGTAAATTATTTCCATTCTACATGAAAGAAAACATCTGTAGTGTTTCTTGTGGCCTGGATTTGAGTGGGATGAAACTACACAACATCTGACTTTGTCACTCGGTATCCAGATCAAATTTTGTGCTCCAGATCTGAGAAGGGCCATTATATGTAGTTAAACAGAACTAGTCTAAAAGCCTCAGGGGGGACTCTTAAAAGCTGCTGCTCATTAGACCCAACTGGACTGATGTGTTTTAAACCAAGATAGCAAGCGAATGACCAACGATGACTCAGGGCAAAGACTGAGGCTCTGTGTGATTCATATCATTACTCTATCATACTAAATGGGGACAATGTGATATCAGCATACTGTCTCATAATCTCTGGATCTGGCTTTTTTCTCAACTTTTCTCTAAATCATTTTACAATCTTCAGAAATGGATTCTAAGCATTTTGGTCATGTAAAATACTAAATCACAGCTATAAAATGGTGTGTTAAGGACGAAGAACATTGGAAAGCAATGGCTTTTCGTTATGCTGCTAAAGAAAAAACATTTTAGGTTTGTCACCCTCTTCTTGAGCAGAATTAGAGAGGCAAATGAGCGCCATCCCAAAACATGTAGAATAATTATTTTCTTACAAAGATCAAAGGAAAGTTCAATATGAATTGATGACTGACGATAATGACTATGTGATATGATTTGGCATGGATGTAGAGCAGAAGCCAAGTTTGTCTGGGCTGACAGAAAAAGGTAGAGAGAGTTAGAGGATGAGGCTGGACTGAAATTGTCCCAATTAGTCAAACAGTGTGAGAGGGAGACATCAGTAATGTCTCCAGCTGTCTGCCATAATTGGTTCACTTGGGACAATGAGTGTTCGCCCAGTGCCACCCACCCACACACACACACACACACACACACACACACACACACACACACACACACACATTTGTATCACTATCTATCTGTATCACTAATGCATTCCTGAACCCCTTACCTTAACCATCACAACCAAATGACTAACCCTAACCCAATTCTAACCCTAAAACCAAGTCTTAACCCTCAATTTCTGTCCCCACTGTGACAGGTAGTCCCCATGGGTTGGTGTGCAGTCAAGTTAGTACTTCGCTGGGATATAAAAGCAAATGAACGCAAACACACACACACACACGCACATTACAATAAGTGCCTCTAAATGTTAACAGAGATGTTCTTATGTTGAAAGCAGCAATGAGCTTTCTGCAACATGCCTCTCACATACACACAGAGTATATCCATGCCTATGTTGGCTCATTAGTCACCACAGTGACAACATTGTCTACAGGGAAAAATAACAAAAGTGTTTACAATGGGATGTAATCATGTTAACTAAACAAAAAACAACTGGTTTTGCACTTTAATCATCAGAGGTGCAACAAAGCAGGAACAGATGTGGAACAAAAAGCCAAATACAAAAAATATGGCAAACATGTACATACATACACACACAAACATACAGTGCATACAGTTGGCTATATGTAGTTGGACATAAAATTACACTAGAAAGGCACTTACTGTAAAACACTGCCGAGAAATAACCTCTGTTAATGATTCCTCTCTTATTGCAACCATGATGATCTCCATACATAAAATGAGAATGTGGATCCATGAATTTCTTTTAATTGCTACACATCAAACTGGAGAGACAATTAAATTGTTATTGCTTTCCTGTGTGTTTACAGCAGTTGGTAATCCTTTCAAAAAAATGATACATGCTGATTTGCCATGCCAAAAACAGATGTTTAAAGCAGCTATAATCAATATTTTTATATAAACAATGGATCACATGATGATGACAGAATTATCCCCCAGCTGCTGTTCTCTTCAGCCCTATGGAGCTTTTCAGCATATTTGAGCTCATTGTTTTGGTTACACAGACCATAGCTGTTTAGGTTCACTCTCATCGCTCTTATTAGCACTGTTTCCAACCGCAGCCAGCAGTCGTCTGCAGCAAAAAGCTCTAAAAAGTTACTGTACGCTACCTGGCCAGCACCAAACAGCACACAAAATTAGCAAATTTTTTGTAACTTCACAGAACTGAAAATCCGACAAACACACAAAGTTTGTGGTGATTTTCAGGTTTGCTGAAGTGAGACAGTAGGCACGGTTTGAACTTTTCTCCCAAGCTCTCCTTTGTCAGAACTACTTCCCTAACGTTACATACGTACAAACACATGCAGCACCATGAATGAGTGATTATCGCTGCTACCCTCTAAGACAGCAAGCTTTCACCCCACCTTGAAGCGTGGCCATTTGGAACAGCTATAAACATTTTTGCCTTTACATACAGTCAGATGAACTAGTTCATTTCAAATATACCTTTAGTGACCCTAACTCTGATCTTAAAGCTGGTATCTGTCATGTTTTTTAGGCAAATAAATCATTAATATATCCATTTGGTGGAGTACATTTAGGACACTTGGATATTCTCTCCACACTCAGCTATTGAATGTTGATGAGTGTGTACTAGCTTGTTGGGGCTCATCTATCTTGGGTGAATGACTAATGACATTTGTTCAAAACAAAGCTAGTATACTAAAAACAATGCATCACACGTTAGTTTATTTATATTGTCAGGGATCAAATTTAAGGACAGTCCAGTCGTCTCACAGTTGGCTTTCCAGTTTGTGGTACTGTGAACTGCAAAGAAGGAAACAGAACATACACATTACCATATTGTGGCATGTTAACATTTATGCGCACAAATGCACAAACTGGCCGTGTCCTTTTTCCCTTTCTCCGTTCTAAGCCCCCTCTGTCTACATCCCTTTCTCTGATACACACACACACATTCCATTTCCACTGGTAAAATAATGCATATTTGATCTGAAGTCACAGAGTTATGAATTATACACAGAGCAGCCTACACAGTACTTAAAAGCTGTTCTGTCTTTGTGTGCATGTGTGTGTGTGTGTCAGAGTGAGAGAGAGAGAGAGAGAGAGAGAGAGAGAGAGAGAGAGAGAGAACATAGAGAGACTCTGACATATACACACAGCAGGCTAAAGTCTTTGATTCTGACAACTGACGGACAGAGTTTGTGTCCTGTTGGCTCAGCTGGTTAAGGTGAACGACATAATGTAGAAGCACAATGTCCAGGTACACATCCCAGCATGTCATCCACCCCTCTGGCTCCTCCAAATTCACCCTCAAGCTTCATTTTGAACTATCTGTAAAAGCTGGAAATGCTAGAATAAATCACCTTCACATGATAATACAAACTTAATCTACCGTGTATGAAAGCTGAAGTTTATAGACGCGAAGAGCAGCAATCAATGAGGATGTTTTGTTTGTGAAATTTTGTACACATAAGTTCTAAGATAGTAAATAAGGGATGGAAAACCTATAAAAAAAATACCTAAAATTCTATATGTTTGAAATCTCACCTATCACAAACATATCCAGTTGTTGCATTGCAATTTTTTAAAAAAAGAAGAAAAATATGAAATATGAAATATAAGCTTTCCTCTTTTAAATAAAAGTCAGGCTCATAGTCCTCTTCTGACTTCCTCTGCTGCCTCTTCAGTGAAAAGCAATAACAGGATATCGAGCCAACAAGCTCCATGATAATGATGGACAACTCTGACGAAACTTGAGTAGTTCATAAGGCACCCATGAGCAAAATGCTCCTCAATAAAATCTAATGCGAGACTAGCGAAAGCTCTTTGTACATACAGAATGAGGCTTGTGCAGGACACTGACATTAACCATCATGATGAACAAAACGGGTTCAGAAGCAAGTTTAGACAATAAAGACAGAAGGCAATAAAAGAGATAATAGTAATATTTCCTTCTGGATGGGAGTGTGGAAACAGGGCAAAACAAATGAAGACAACAGCAGCACAAGTATACAATCTGTAACAGTAATATGCCAGTAGCTTTACTACAGCAGCCCAGCACAAAATTATGTCAACATTATTCGGATCAAACTAGGGAAATCAGACCTTCATAACTTAAACAAACACAGCAGACCCTGGGTCCACTCCTCTTACATTCTCACTCACGCCTCTCTCTTGCATATTCCATTCATTCATCTCTCCATCTTCTGTCATGCTTTTGCTCAAGAGACGCATAGATGTGTTGATAATGAAGTTGAGTGGCAGAGGGAAAAGGAAGGTAATGTTATTTTGAGTCTTAATTAATGGAGGAGATGCAATTTTTATTCTTTAAGAACCTTTTACCACCTTCCTTCCAGTTTGAAGATGTAATTCAAGGATGCATTCGTAAGGTTACTGCAAAATATGAGAGATCAACTATAGTTCTTAGAATTGTTCCTGCTTTTTAAGTCTTGAGAGGAGATTTTAATTGTACTGTTGATAATTTAGACAGGAACCATCTTGTGCAGCCTAGAAGACTCCTTAAGTGCATTATTGAGACACATGAACTGGTTGATGTGTGACGTTCAAAGCATGGTTGTACAAGACAGAATTCCTGGGCACATACTAAAAATATTTATGCAGTACTGACAAGAACATTTAATGATCAATCAAATAACAAGAGACTAATTTGTTGAACTCCAGGGGAGATAAAAGCCATATTCAGGCACTCAAAGACAAAAGATATGTACTGGCAGATCTGATTAGATGTAGATTTCAGAACATATCTTAAATGGATGCCTCTCACAATTTTTTCTTTTACTTTGAGAAAAAGAACAATCAGAGTCAGCTTGTATCCGGACATCTGATGGACTCATGCTTTCTTCTGATGTCAGGAAGAGAGCTGAGATTTTTTTCTCTGAGCTCTACAGTTGTGAGTGTGGAGAGGACCACGTCGTGTTACGAGAATTCCTCACCAACTTGGACAAGGTAGCAGCATCAACAAATGCCGCACTGGAAGGCAGTACAAGTATGGAGAATGGAAAAGCTCCTGGCATTGATGGTCTCCCTGTGGATTTTTATAAAGCTTTTTGATGCACACTGGGGGAGGACGTATTTGGTGTCCTGAAGGACAGTGTGAAAAGAGCAGTCTTTTCACTGAGCTTCAGGAGAGCTCTCAGAGCTGTATTCATTTTTTTGAGACAAGAGACTCCAACAGACTGAAAAAAATAATGGACCAAATTGTACATTTTGAGTAAACATATTCTATTCAGATTTATTAGGAATAATACAGCCCTGATTTGTCACTCACTCACTGGGACTTAAATTTGATCTTATTTCTGTGGACCAGGAAAATGCTTTTGACATGGTGGAACATCAGTACCTCTGGAGGGATTTTGGTACTTTTGCTTTCCTCTATAGGGATAGTGAATATGTACTGAAAGTCAACAATGGCTCAAGTGCTCCTTTTTCTATTAAGCGGGGCATTTGGCAAGGCAGTGCATTGTCTGGCACGCTTTGTTCTCTAGCTAATGAACCTATGTTATGTGAAATGAAAAGGGAGTTTAGTGGCATTAAGCTAGCAGAAAATTTTGTACTCATGCCTCTCTCTGCCTATATGGATGATATTGTAGCCGTTAGTGGAGATCAAAAGCGTTGACCAAACTATACTCAAATGGCTCTTTAGACCTTTTCAGAAATTTAGACTGATATTATTATTATTATTATTATTATTATTTTTCAGCAACTTTCTTTCGGTAGCCCTCTGTACAAAATATATCCTGTACAAATTATTTATTACTTCAGCAAGCCGTGCAATCAATTCTAAGCAATGACCTTAAAAGTGAACCACTTGGTCTTAAATATTGTCTTAATCTTTTTTTCCCCCTTGTATTTCCTCCTACGTCTTTCCTCTGGTGTCCCACGCCATGTCCATCACATCTGCCTCTGCACCTTGTTCCCTGTACAAAACATTTTCCTGTCCCTTTTTTTCCAAAACATATTCACCTTCAAAGAATATCTTTCTTATTTTTGATTCTCTACTTTTCACTGTATCTCCTCCCCATTGGGTCTCTCTCTCTCTCTCTTTCATCTGTTTCCTTCCTAAAAATCCCTCCCCCAAATTAGGAATACATTGCAGACACTGTGATCCTCTGTTTAATCCTCAGTTTATTCTTAAAGGGATTTACAGGTCCCAACAGAAAGTATCCCCTTAATGACGAGTACACCTTGATATCTTTTCATCAAGAGAAACTAAATGCAAGCAAGACATTTTTCAAAAATCAAAGGACAACTTCAACTTGTCAGTGCAGGTGTGTGTGTGTTTGAGAGAGAGATGGCTGAAATTCAAATTCTCTGGCTACCTTCATCATTGACCAGACGCAAGAAACTGCTTACTCTAAAACTACACAAAGCTACTTTTCATACACACTGCTCCAAAAGAGCAGCGAGAAATAACAGCTTGGAAAACTGCCTGGTCTGTGACGATTTAAACATATCAAAGGGATGAGAGAGGCAAAAAATTTAGTGTAGTGTGTACAGTGTAGAGGCAAGATGCCATACACAAACAAAAAGAATGCATGTGCACTTTCCATACACTAACTTTTATGTATTAAAATACTGTGTCACTAGAATGTGTGTGTGAATTTAGCTGACATTTTATTGAGTGGCTTAATCTTTTCAGCACATCACAGGTCTCAACAGTGTCATTGGGAAATGTTTACAGTAGAATAAGGAAGTGCTGCATGGCTCTGATGGCTGATTCTACAGGTGCCTGTCTTGCTTGATATTAAGTGATGCAGACAACCATGGAAAAAAAACCATGGCACTCTGGATGAAATAATGCTTTAAAATTTATTCTTGGAGCATATAGGCAATCAAACAGAGCAATATGTATCAACTCTAGGTCTGCATCAGGGTCTGACAAACACATAATCAGTGTGAATTATATGCCAGCTGTGGGTGGCATTCAACCCTGTCATTGGGAAATGTTTGCCTCAACTGTTTTTCTACAATCAGGATTTAACTTCAGTGTGAATACAGTAAAATACTTCACTGCCGTTAGAATACATCTCATAAAACCAACAACAAAGCACATCTGGTTTACATTCAAATAAGGTTAAACAGACATGTACTAACATCTATTTATGGCTTGTGCGCGTTTGTAGCTTCATGATATTTAATGACCAACATGTTAAACATGAGATCTAAAACTCAACATTGGTGAAAACACAATCTTTACATTAAAATAGATTTGTGTTTCTGGCCTCTGTTTTCTCTGAGTGGAGCCTTCACTTGCTACTATTGAGGACTGGCAATATCAGTCTGTTGGTCTATTGATTGGTCTACCACTTCACACTGAACTATCTCAACCCCTATTGGATGGATTGCCCTGAAATTTTGTTCAGACATTCATGGTCCCGAGAGGATGAATCCTACTGACTTTGGTGATTTTCTGATTTTTCAACCTGGCACCAGCAGATCACTTATCCTCAAATACTCAAATATCTTGTCATCTACTGGATGACTTGGCACATAACTTTGAAGGACTGGTACAAAAGACATCCATGGTTCCTACACCACTAGTGCCACTATTCTCACATTTGTGCTTTTGACTGAGATGTCTCAACATCTTTCGGATGGACTGTCATGACCCCCATGGGAATTGCACATTGAATTGTATCTCTTACTTTTTCATTTTGTGCCATCATCAGGTCAAAATTTTAATTTGTCAAACACTTTGTTTTATGACAAACACCCACAAACTAATGGCATTCTATGTGGAATCTTTGGGAATTAGTCTGTGATTCTGATTCTTGATTCAATAAATCCAAAATGGGGGACTATTTTCAGGCTCTTACTCGAGTGCACTGTGTGCCAAACCATCAACTTGTGCTTTTTGCCCCCTTAACTGCAATAGGAAAAATACCTGACAGTTGACCTAACTGGTCTAAATGAAGGTCACTGAGAAAGGTGTGAGAGTGTGCAGCAGAGTCTGGTTTTTTTTTTTTTTTTTTTTTTAAGAAAAAGTTGTCCCAGTCTTCTGCCTGCATTAGAATTATGAAATAAAAGTGTAATTTATTGGTCATCACTGGCTAAATTTTGCAAAGAAGAAGTTGGTCTATGGGTTCAGGAGTGAAAAAAAAGAAATAAAACAATGGGCTGTGGGTCGAATTATTTTGTTCACAGTAGTGGCATGTTAGCATTGTCAGCATGTTAGCATGCTGATCTTAGCATTCAGCTCACAGCCCTGCTCTTTATATACAACCTGAAAGAGCTGCTTGTGTGGCTGCAGACTGTAGTTTTGTTAAAATCATGGCTATTGCAGCTGTAACTTCACATTACAGCTTCCATAACAATTCATGCAGTAAGCGAAGCACTTGTGTGTTAATTTCAAAATGAAGTGTCATGTAGACCAGGGAAATGAAAGGAAAAAAGGGAGAGGACTCAGAATGTGGGTAAAAAGAGAATAGTGGGGGATGTAATGAAAGAGTGAAACTGAGACAGGCGGGAACTAATCCTATTTTCCATCTTCCTCTTCCTCACTCCCTTTATCTCTACTCTCTTTCATTGTAACCTCCTCAGCCTCACCACCAAACCCTTCCTCCCTATCTCAGTTCTCCCCCTCTCTCTTTTAACGCCCCCCACTCCTCCCCTTTGTCTGAGGTTAAATGACCCCACTCAGTACAAAAGTATCATCCAGGGGAATAGATAACCTTCTAGACCATCCTTTTAATCTCTCTGACACACACGCGCATCCACTCTTTGTCTATGTACTTCTGTCTCCCTCTCTCTCCTCCATCAGTCTCTCCAGTCCCTGCCTGTGTGTGAATATGTGTACATGTGCAGCAGACTCAGATTTCAAAGTAACTAATAGTTGAGACTTCAATTACAAGCCAACCTTTCACATCTCTGCTCTCTCCCGCTTGGAGACAAATTAATGTTCGTGAATATTACATTAAACTTGTAAGTAAAAGCTTTTTTCACCTCCCCTGTGCTCTCCCTCTGTTCCTCAAAGAGACTGTGGCTTCTGGTGACGCAGGTGCCTCAGCAAAGTGCTCGTGTCAGAGAAATATTTGAATTATTGTGATTATTGTTGGAGCTCATCATCTGCTCGTCTCTGGGCAGCAGTACAAGACTGTGGTTGTAATGCTGGACTGTTGATTCAGCTCCCTGGTGTGAGTCAGTGTCGTGTGTACAGTTTATCGCCCCCGCTCCCCAGCGGACATACACACTCATTCATGCACCACTCTGCTGTGCAGCAACTACACCCCTCATGGTGACATATTATAACAGAATACAATCGAACTACACATGCTTCATGGAGTAAAACTTGACAAGACCACACCAGTGACCCTGTGGGGATGTAAATATCTTTATGCACCAGAAAACTTAATTGACGGATGAAGAATGAAGTGAGTTCACACTTCTTAGATCCTCACCACTCGCAGGGCAAAGATGTCAAAGTCTGGCCTGAGGGTGGTGTGACAGGGAAGGCAGTGTGTATTCTCTGTACGGTGGACATCCTGTCAGTTTGTCAGGCTCAGACTCTACATTGTGAGACTTGGCCACCTTTCATCAGTCATAACTAATGTTCTGAGCCTCAGCTGAATGTCCTTAGCCGTGCTTTGAGCTGAGTGTTCATTTTAAAGTGAGACTGAAATCACATTTCAGTCAAAAGCAATGTCAACATGTTTTTTAAATATATTGTGAACAATTTCATATTATTAAAAAAGAAGAAAAAAAGTCTTTAGGGAGGAATAACAAAAGCTTTTTTTCGTCTCAGCCAGTTGGAGGGGCATGTCAGTGTACAAGCGAGAGACAAAGTAAACAAAACCGCGCTGTCGCCTACATGTCATGGGCAGAAAGAGTGTTTTTAGTGTTATTGAAGAGTAACCATCACCACGCCAGCATTTAACCAGATGGAAGTGACATTAGCAGGTGAACATGCTGTTTTATGTACTGCAGCTAATTAGCTATCTAGCCTGCAAACTGACATTACCAATGCCCTTTTCCCCACTGCATGTTGGTTTCATCGCTCGCTCAAAAAGCTAATATGCAGGCAAGTTTGTATGTTAGATAAGGAGTTCTGTATTGAAATAAAATCTCTAGACAGATACCTAATGGTATTCCTTTGAATTAATCAAATCAAATAGTCACAGAACTTTATTTACTTCAACTACACAGGTTAACAGGCCTTTTGGTTTTATATTATTATGAAACCTTGTTTTGATCCACTCCTGTTTGCTCTGTTAAATTATGGACTTGGTTAAAGTTACTTTCGAGTGCATAGAAACCTTTCATTTCTTAACAAGAATGTTATTGTGAAACATTTGCAGCAACATGTTGTTGAAAAGTCACTGACTTGCAAGGTTCCTGTTACGCATTTGTAATGTTGCTACTGCCATCTTGTTGTGCTTGTACATTACTACAAAAGACAATTTGTTTGTGTCAACCACTCCCTGGCCATTATTTGAGACTTGGCTTTTATTTGACTACAGATTTTCATGTGGAAACACAGTAAATTTCTCTTTTTTGGTGTCTGATTTTTTCAAGGACAAGTGATATGAGCAGATATGTATGCTGTAGCCAGACAAAAAAATGCTATTTCATTTCAGTTGGACGACAGCTACTCACAGCTAATGAATGTTGACACACTGACACGACACATTAAGCATGTAAATGGAGTATTTTTATCATGTTAGTGTATGTCTTGAACAGTCTGGAGGCTACCTGTGAGGGTAAAAATATTCAAGTTAGGCCCAATCATATAAGATTGCAACATTTAACCAAAAATGCATGCTTCATTAATTTAGCAAATGACAGGGGGAGGAGTGTAAGAGCACACTCCATCTTAAAGCCCTGCCATGATATTATGAAGTTAAGTTTTAGTGAAATAGACAGAACAATGCATCAACAGTAGACTGTTTCTGTTTCTACCTAGGTATCTCTTTAATATGTATTTATGACAATATTGGATTTACAGGATTATTGCATTAATGTGATGAGGTCATGTATAAAATCCACTGGATTAACATTCCCATCTGGTAATTTAATCTTTAAATGGTTTCACAGTTAAAATGTACTATACATTAATATCGTGATTAAAAATTCCATATACCTAAATAGCAAATTTTATCTATATGGCTCACTTGTAATCAATAGATAGAGCCACAATTTTTCTACTTCTAGATATTAATATCTATTGAATATGGGCATCTTAGCCAATTATATTAAGTAGACTGAGAGACTTTTCTGGAGCATCATGAGAAATGCTCCTGGTAAACAATAAAGAAAAGTCAGACAGTGGGTAAATACTACTTATGTGATGAATGCCTTCTGTCCTATATCACATCATCAACAGACTTTAAGACAAACAATCATTTTTAATCAAATCTTTGTTCCTCATATCAGCTCATGTTGATCCATTTAAGACAGTGGCTCATCCATATCGCTGCTGAGGGCAATATTGTATACTTCAAATATTTCACATTTCCAGCTGGAATATTATTACTGTTTATCTCCACCATGACTGTAATTAATCACAGGGATTACAGCAGCAGATCTGTGTCTAGGAACTGGAGATTAAAGGATGAAACCTGAGTTATGAAATTTTACCTTCATCTCAGCTGTGATGGAGCATGTGTGTGTGAGCATTGTGTTTAAATGCCTCCACAGTTGAAGCACATCCACAGAAACACACACAGTGGTCAGTGGCTCATGAGGACACTTGCTGTGTGCATGTCTGTGTGTGTAAACATAATAAAGGATGCTACTCTTATGTAACAACCCTGTCAGCCCTGATGCTAAATCGTCAGCCTCTCTCTACCTTCCACTTTTTCTTTCTGCTTTATTACTCTCTGTCCTCACCTTTGTTCCTCACCTTGTCCTCCTTCTCTCTTAGCTTTAATTCAATATAAATGGGCTTTGCTGAAATGAAATATGCAAGTACACTCTCGCTCTCGTTTTCTTCCCCTCCAGTCTACTTTTCTGACTTCCAACTGCTTTCTCTCGCCTCATCCCTCCTCCCCCATGTCTCATTCCCTCAGGTCTCTTTCATCACATCTCTCTCTCTCTCTTACATCCGCCCACCAGGTCTCTCTACCACTCATGTTCCCCGTCCTCTCTCACTGTCTGGTCCTCTGTTTCCCTATTCCTCATCTGCGTCGCCCCTGTCAATCCATTTCTCTTTGAACAACAGCTTCATTAACCGATTAATTATTTCTAACTGTTTCTGAGTCTTCTCTCGCTCTTCCCCCCCGGTGTCCCTGTCAATCCCTCTCTCAACCTCACTGACTGACAATGTGATAAATTTAATTAACGGGAGATAAAATGCCAAATATTTTTCGGCCTGTTTTCCATTCTCTCCTTCTTCTCTTCCACCACCTTCTCCTCTCCCTCTGTCTCACACATCCACCCACCATCCTTTCTCATTTTCTGTCTCGCTATTAGTCTCTCAGCAGCTCTAATCTCTCTGAACACACTTCCTCATTCTTCTTTGCCATTACCAATGGATCATGGACAGCCTAATATACATAAGACATGATTCTCCTAATTTTCTTCCTTTTCCTATTTTACATTCCCTTTTCCCTCGCCCTCAGACCTGTCAATCTCTTATCGCGCTAAATGAAGGCTAATTACCATTACATTTAATTTGTCATTATCTCACTGTCTTTTGTCCCTCTCCTTCATTCCAGCTTTACCTTCAAGCATCAGTATGTGGATGTGTGAGCGAGAGAAAGAGCCACAGAGCAGTAATGAACAGTATGTACTGATTTTCTGCTCTCTGTCACTCTCCTCTCGCTGCTTCTCTTTGTCTGACTGCTTACTCTCCTCAATGTTCTTTTCCATTTTGCTCTTTTCAATCCTGAAACTTGCTCTTATCACCTCTGCCTGTTCTTTATTTATGGTCTACAGACGTTGGGCAGAAATAGCCTGGACAAGAGCAAACTGTGTATTCAACATGGTGTGAAAAGTGAGATTTCAAGAAAGACCACAACAGGGACAAAAAAAACCCCACAATGTGTTATTACAGATTTAGTAATTCAGTTCACTTCACACTACACTAACATGCAAAGGTGCTAAGAGGCTTGGGGTGATTTAATTTATTTGCAGCGCTTAAAACTCTTGCTGTTGGAAGTTTAACAAGTTTAGGATAAGAGAGACTTTTGATCAATGCCAGAATTTAAAAAAAGAAGCAGCCTAAACACAAGGAGATCAAAGAAGGAACGACTGTCTCCACATCACTTAATGATTTAAAAACTAAATTTTGGACATTTCCCAAGTGAAAGAAGGAAGTCTGCACCAATTTCTTACAGTAAAGAGGTATTTAGTAACTTACATGACATGTATCAGCAACCAGAGGAGTTGTAACGACACAACAATGAGGTCTAATTTTTCTCAGTGAGCCACCTAATTACTGTACAGATCAGCAGATATGTCTCATCGAGAGAGAATATATCTCCATCTCTAACTACTGAAATAAATATATTTTCTTTCATGTAGGTTGATGACTTGACAACAACAAAACAACTCAAAACAAAACAACGGCTCTATACAAGATGTTTCATAGCTGCAATACCTTCACTAACTAAAAAAAATTAATCACAGTTTGGTGGTAGCATTGACATACCACATGGAGACAACAAGAGCTGTGATTGAACAGTGTGGACAGTTTGTATTTTCTTCAGACTGGATACTTTAAAAATCCTCTATCACTGTATATTTAATTTTTTATTGCAATAAATCTATTCTTTTGATGTAGGATGTTTTCTGGAGAATGAACTGAGGGACTGTCGTGACCTAAATAAGAGACAGGATTGCCTGTTTTTAAGATGTAGTTCGTGAGTAAAAATTAGTTGCAAAAATGCTCCTTTAGTTATGCTACTGACGACGTCATAGTCAGTAACTCTTAAATAGAGTTAATCGGTCTGTGGAACAAGACAGTTTTTTGACTGCTGTGCCAAGTTGAGCACAAACAGAGTGAATTGTGTAACTTTATTTGTCCTGACTAAATGTTTTAAATGGAATGACTGCCTCTGAAGATTAATTTCAATTTAAACTTATTGCCAATACACAGACTGTAAGATGAGTGGTGATGCCTGGCTCAGACTACACAACATTACTGATTATACTCCGATCTGGCAGACGTAGGGCCACAGAACATTCTTCTGTGCACAACTGTAAACAAAAGAGGAATAATGTATTTGGTCACTTTTAGGAGACAGCCAGTATCATAAACACCAGCATTGTTTGTTTACATTGTTGTTCCTGGCACCTCCTTCCCGGTGACATCACATACATTGTAAAAGACGGCATGCAATGATTGGTCGGAGAGCAACGTGTAGTCTGTGATGTCTCTCAGCCAAGGCACAACAGGAATTTATGACTCTATAATCACCTAATCTGACAGTGACCATTGTAACAACCTGGCATAATGTGGATTACAGTACAGAGAGAAGATAGCCGTTACACAGAACACTAACAACCTGAGAAATCACTTTGTCAAATTGATGCAAAAAACATCACTCTTGCTCACTGTGCATCAGTGACACAACTAGACCGTATGGCCAAATCTCTGATTGGTGGATAAATTTATATTGTGACAGAATATATCATCATATCACCTAATCCTCTGGGGCAAGCTAAAGACAGGCTCAGTGATCGGCTATATTTCCTGTGACCTAAGAGAAAATACAATAATGTATAAAAATAATTACTTTGGATATATGATGTGGAATTTTGCAGTGTCAATACAATAGGTTAAACCCAATAAATCAGTTCCTACACTGGAGGTTCCTACAGAGAGTCCACCATAACACTTTGACACAGGAGCATAAATCTACCTTCAACCCCTGAGGTGTTTACTGACAGCAGCTATATTGTATTTAAAGTGACTGAGGTTGTTTTTTTTTCTTTTCTCCCAGCTCTCCTTTGTGTGCATCAATACCTGTCAATGTCTTTGTGAATACACACTCAAGTGGATCATCTGTGACTGTAGGTAAATGTCACACATCTTATGTAATGCTGGAGGCACCAAATCTCATTAACAAAGCCCCAGTAACTATGGCAATGAGCATCATCGGCGACCCCCAAAGTAACTTATGCTAAAAAGGCCAAGAGGTTGCTATGACAACTGGCAGGAAAACAAGAGAGTTGGAGTCTGCACACACACACACACCCCTCAAGGCACACAAACAAAACAATAGGAGACATCAATTTATGATAAAAAATGACAATTAATATGTAAGTCTTCTACTTACAGTCTCTTTCTATCATAATCATCCTCCACTCCACACACACACACACACACGCAGTCAGACTGTAGTGACAGCCTGACTGTAGCTTGTTGGAGAAAATTCACATGAATGTTGATTAGTAGTAATATGTGAACATTTTGTTCTGCTGTGACTGAACCTGTTCCTTCCTGCCATCTCAGAAAGTGGAGTTCCTGGAAACCCCTCACTTGTGATTTCCGTGCCACCGCTCTAAATCACTCCATCCCTACTCCATAAATACACTGCAACACGTGACTTGACTTGTGCTCTCTGTATCGTCTGTGCGTCACCGATCTGTTTCTGTACTGGTGTGTCACAGAGTATCCAGGTGCCTGTCTTTTCCCTCCAGCCTGTCTGTGCCTGAGCATCTGACAGCCTCCTGCCAACTGTGTGTGCTAATTACAAGATAATGTAGTGAGAGAAGTGTCTCACCTCATCTTTTAATCATGTACTACAATAGGGCATGCTATTTTATGTTATAACCGGACAGGTAATTGGTTGTAACACCTTCTCAATGAAACCAACAACACTAACTTAAGCTGCTCAAGCATGAATTCAAATACATGTGAGGCATACGCACAACTGAAGAGAAAAATAATTTAACTTTGCTGCAGAGGAGAACATAAACCAGGCACAGGCAAAATCCCTGGAGAGGCTCCTCTTACGAAAACAGATCATATTAAGTTAAGAGATGTAAATGAATTAGGCTAAGTGAATTTAGAAAATGGATTCAGTCTCAAATAAAAAGAACAGATACATGGAAAAGAGAGAAGTCACTTGAGGTAAAATATGTATGGGCCTATTTCAACTACATGTTTTAACACACACACACACACACACACACACACACACACACACAAGTATATACAGTAGAATTATACAATCAGATACAATCAATGGATGACTAAAGGCCAGCAATCAATAATTAGTCATTATTGATTTATCCGCCAATATTTTTTTTCGAAAACATGTCAATTTTTTATGTGAGAAGACGGAACCAGAAAATGGTTTGCATTGTTGCCTGAAAAATTATTGATATTATTATTATTGATAAAATTATTGAATTTTTTCTGATTACTTTTCTGTTCACCCACTATTCGATGAATCGACTGCTTGTTCCGGCTCAATCACTGCATAGATACAAAGACAGTAAGACAAACAAAACATTGCACTGTTCTACTACTGTCTCATAATAAATAAATATTTCACTCTTAACAGGAATACTTAATGACTACACTATTTACTGAAACAATGGCCACAGGCACAGAAAACATTATTTAAGCTGCTAAACATTGTCGCCCACTATAAGTTAATAGTAATTACAGGCGGCTGGAGTGTGCAAAAGGAGAATGTGACATTTCTAAAGATAGTGGAAAAACACATGCACATGTATGTTGTCCATCAAAAAACCATAACAGTGATTTCTCTCTCTCAAAGGACACTGTTATCTGCTCCCTTTAAAATCCCCTCTTTATTACATTAGAACATTTTGAGTCCAAACTGTCTCTTCACCACGTACAGACATAGAGAATCAGTCACTGTGGGAATTCCTCTGTGTCTGGTGGAAAGCAAGTATTGCTTAGAAACACAAAAAAGAAGACATTTTTAAGGGAGTCGAAAACAGTGTCCTGATGGGAAATGTGGTATCTCTCTCATTATTGAACAGCATTCTAGACAAATACTTATCAAACAGACAGATTCTGTTAATTTAACAATGTGCATTTGTGGTTTTTTGCTACAGATCACCAACAAAAATCCTTTTCAAACACACAAACATCTAACATAACCCAGGTAAGAAAGGCTTATCAATCGTCCCATCTTATGACATATGTATTGCCAACAAGGACATTTCCCTTCACTTGTTAGATAGAAGAGAAGATTTCATTTATGTTTCCTACCAATTAGACAGCCTTGGTACCATGAGAAAAGACAGAGGGAGTTGGTTTCATCTCACTGTACAATCAATGAAATGCAGGATTCGTTCCCACAGTACTGACAACATACACACACACACACACAGACAACCACCCACCCACACATCAGACCACACACACACACACACACACACACACACATACAGACAACTGCACATATCAAAGTGGATGCTGCCTCATAACCGTACCAGCAGACAGACAGAAAGATGTAGGGAGAATTTCTGATTCTGAGCGTTAGCAACAAAACATGGGCAACTGAAGAAAAGTACAGGAGTCTGACATGACGGGTACGACGTATGACGGGTTGAAACCCTGAGAAGAGACCAAAAGTGCTGAGATTAAACACAAGGACAAGCTCATTCCCAAGACTCCCGACCTCTCCATCACTATCCCAAAACCCTGATCCTTCACCAACACAAGCCTGACACAGCGGCTTCCTGTTCTGCTTCTACTGATTCTTCATTTTGTTCTGCAGGAGTTTGTCAAGGAATAATTGAGATAAGTGTAGTCCTGTTTTGTGCTTGCGTACATTTTCTGTAATTGCTCCAAATAACCATGAATGCTTTGACAGCAACAGAACACATGAGAAAGGTAATGAGTAAAAAGTAAACTGATGGAAGGGCTTGTTAGATTGACAGAAACACTGAAGCTGCAAATTATTTTTTTATTTTTTTTATTTTGTTATTCATCCCGGACTATGGCAGCAGTCTAATCAGATCTGGAGGAAACATTTAGCCAGAGTTATAGCTGCTCAAAAGAGATTTTAAACTAGAGTTTCACTTCCTCTTTTCACAAGAGCCACTTAAATGTTTCATAAGTCATGTCTAATAAATAATGAACAGAGGCACAGTTTGTCTCCTTTGTGTGATTCTCATTGTTCTTCATTTCACTTTCTCGCTCTATTGATTTGATTAAAACATGCCATTTTGGAATATAAAGTAAACTAAATGCATGAAAAAAATCTTCTAAAACTAACACATAAAAACACCTCACCTCAAAGACGCCTCTGTCTTTCTCTCACAAGCCTCCACAAACGGCTCAATAAGAGAGGACACACACACACAAGAATACTGATCCCATGCTAATTATTTTTTTGAACATAAAGCAGAAACATGCAGAATGTCTTTACAAATGCATGTGCATGACCTATTGCACACTCACGCATACACACAGAGAGGTGTGTGTGAATTCTCCAGAAATACCTTCATTGTGCCCCAGTCAATCAGAAAACAAGTACCCAGGCACATAAACACACAAAAAGACTGGAACACATATACATTTGTTTTCCAAAAATAAGCCCATTATCCCCTGATCAATGAGTGAAACAACAAAGCTAATCAATTCTATTGATGTTGATGACAGCATCAGTCAATTAGCCAGCGCTTCTCACCAACCAGAGCCAAATTACGCTTGTGATTTTATCACCTAAAGCTTGCTTTCTCTCCCATGAGACAAGAGTCCTGGTGTGTTTAAATGAGTCTCCACATGACGAGAGTACCAATGCTGAGATCTGAGTGAGCGAGTGTCAAACTACACCGAGGGCAGGGATACTTGCTGCTTTTGTGAGAACAAAGATTTGTTCGCTGCATAAAACAGCAGTCTCCCGATGTTCCCGGGGACTTCAGAGCAAACACAATGTGCTTTTGGTTTAATGGCCGCTTGTTAAGATGTGGTCAAATAAAACTGCAGGTGAAAACATGTGGTTTAACCAGTAGTGCGTCAGTATCTAGAGACTTTTAGCTAAATATTGATCTTAATATTAAGGTGGTTAGACTCTTCAGAGAAGCTAATGTATACAAATGTGCAACCAAATAAATAATAATAATAATAAATAAATTAAAGGCTTTGTAAAAATTTTAAAACAAAATACACAAATTAGGTTAAAGCTGCATCAATATTTTTAAATTAACAATGGACCAATTGACTATTTTTTCTAAACTCACTACATGCTCAGTAAAAAACAACAGACAAACAAATAAAGCGAGGAGCTGGTGGACATAGTGGAGCATGCAGTTGCTAAAAAATCAGACATTTCCCCTCGGGAGTTAGTGGAAACCAAAACAGAGCTTAAATGAGAGTGAATTTTGGAGTGAATGTTGAAATCCTTGCTGATAAGTTCGGCATATCAACTTAAAATTTAATATACATTTATGTCAGTGCTTTGTTTACAGCTTGTTTACACTGCCCCCAAGTGTCCAAAAAAATTAGTTATTGTAAGTTTAATATGGGGCGATGTGAAAAACTCATATTTAAAGCAACCTCATATTTGCATGACTTAACCATGTTATCATCCACCTTGAAAGTTGTGTGCTTATCAAACTAAAAACAAAGATATGTGTCCAACAGGTGGCGTGAAACTACTGGAACTACTTCAGTCCCAAATTGACTGATGTCTCTCCTCCATTTTGTTGTAACAATACAGTCAAGGTTGATGCTGTCAGTTCCGTTTTAAAGCAATCAATACTGACACAGATCAAAAAGTTTTCAGTGTCTGTTTGTGAAGATAAAGGGCAGACAAACAGAGAGAGAATACACAGAAGAAAAAAGGCAGATAAGACACAGCAGAAACATATTTCCAATCAGAAGGGGAGCAGCTGAAACAAGTATGTGTGTGGCAGTGAGTAGTGTGTGTTTTATGACACAGTGAGCACAAAGGTCTAAAGTTCAATGATCAAACAATACTCCAGGCCCCAACGCACACATATGCACAGGACAAAAAAAAGCATTTGTTGCCCCCTATTTTCATGTTTTGAGGACACTGAAACCTGCAGTAACCCACCCAACACTACACTCCATATTGTACTGTATCTCTCTCACACAAGCAAACACAAACACAAAGGTCGGGCTAGTATCACTAATCTTCTTAGCAATCACAAGGTTCAACTGTTGGACCAGAACAAAGTTCACATCCTCCATAACAACAGAGGTAGTAAATGTACCAATGAGAGTGAGAGAGACAGGGATAAGAGAAACATAAAGAGACAGTTAAAATAGAAAGACATAAACAAATAGACTGAGAGAACATGAAGAAAAGCACAACTTTTACCTCTGGACCATCTTTTCTCCCTGTGGAACTATTTTGTGGATTAACTCACTAAGCTCTGCTGTGAAACCTGATGTGACACACCGACACTGACTGAATTTTAAAATCTAACTCGTAAGTCTTAAAGTTATGTGACTTCCATTGCAAAACGTCACCTTTGACCTCAACTCAAATCCTGGTTACTGAAGACAGCTTCACATCATTAAGGACCACTGTCGGGACAAGTATGTATTAGCTCACTGATAATATTTGGCAGCTATCTGCAAGTCATTTCGATCTACATCCATTCAAGCCTTGTGGGGAACCTGAAAACTGTGAGTATATCTTTTGAAATATTCTCTCTAATAACTACTGTGCCTTTAACACACAAGACTGTGTTATGTTTTTTCAGTTCAAAAGAGGACCCAAATACAGAAGAAACAAAAAGCGAGCTTTAATAACACAAATCTGATTCCAGTCAGCAACAAAAGACTGAGGGAGCAGGCTGAGGCAAGTCCAAGAACTAGGAGAAACTCAAAAACTAAACCAAGAAACAAACCAGTATGGCACGAGGAACACAGGCAGGAATATTGACGAGGAACACAAACAACAAACACAGATGACCTGACGACAAAAAGAGGGAAAACACATGGACTTACACAAAGAACTAATTAACTAACAAAACACAGGAGAAAGAAAACAGGCGGGAAAAAGACAGGGTAGGAAGTAAAACAAAACATGAAACATGAGGAGGCTGAATTTTCAAATTAAAGCAAGAAGCAGACTACAGGCAAACCCCTGGACCATGACAGACTGTGGTTCTTGGGAGTGTAGGTAGTTGTTTTGGAAGATTCTTCCTCTGTATTTATTCTGGTTGGTGGCTTGCACATGTGTAAGAAATTACACACATGCAAAATTTCATAGGCCAGCTGGCTTGATTGCAATGTGTGCTGCCATTCAAACATTAAGGCAAAGAAACATGACATTAGCATTAACAAAAACTAGATCTGACTTGCTGTTTGAATTAGGGCTGAATGGAAATGAAATGAATATCATGACAAACATCTTTACTCAAAATCAACATCATAGTGTGTTTCATGTATGGAAAACCAGAGTTGCATCAGACTGATTAATTGGACTGAACTGCATGCAAAAATTAAAACTCATTGTTTAAAATGTCTCAAACCACACAAGTTTGCATTAAAGTTTATTTTACTGAAGCAACCTTAAATGATTTACTGCCACCCTGCTGACCTTGTTAATTACTATGTCTCGATGTAGGACCTCCTTCATTTTGAAATCTAGCAATTTCTATGCTATTAAAAAAACTGTTATATAAGTTACATACAAGTCTATTACTTTTCAAGCATTTTCAGCCCAGTTTTAACTTGGTGCCAAGTTGTCGTTTGAACTTCACATCAATAAAAATTAATGCTTACTGAAATGTGATCTGATCGTGGCTAGGTATAATATTATCACATTAATCTTAACTTCCTCTCCTCTCCATCTGCTTCCTCACGTGCAGGAGCAGTATGGAGGTGCTGAGTGGCCCCTGGGCTGATCTGGCTCTGATTCTTCGAGAGACCATCACACAGACGGACAGAGAGACAGGCAGCTTTCCTCCTCTCTGGCTGTTCGGCCTGCTGCTGTTCCTGTCTGTCTGTCTGCTGTTGCTGCAACTGATTATCTACTTCAGCTGGAAACTCAGACAGGGTAGGCACGTTATTAACTTTTCATGTCCAGCCCATGTCCAGACCTCTTACTGTGTTATATTTATTGTAGTGCTGTGTAGCTAAATGGATATGGTAGGGAGATGCTTTTCTCCACGTACCTACATACTATAAATACATACTCACCAGCACATTGTAAGGATTTCTGCTTAAAAATGTACAAGATTTCACAACATGTCGCAAGCGTTAAAGTTTCCACTACACCACATTTTGCCTATGCCAAGAAAGTTATTTCATACCAACTTCCAAAACTAAAACAAAGTACCAGACTGCAAACACGCAGACAACCAACAGTGTCATGTAGAAGTCTTATATTCACAATGTCTTTTGAACTAAACCTGACAGCTCATGCTGCTCCCAGGTAGAAAAGGTGTCTAGGCCTGAAGCTAAGCTACACTCTAAATAATGAAAAACATCCTAAATAGGTTACATGGCGAAAAAAAACTTGGCAAAGTGACATTTTTAGGATGAAACTAAATTTGACTGTGAAGATACTGATCACTAAGCCGATTAGTTGAACTGGCCTGGTTTGTGGGTATGTGTTTACATTTGAATGTGGGAGAGAGATAGTGTGTGTTAAGAGAGGGTAACTGCCGGTTACTGTTGTATGTGTGTGTGTGTGTGTGTGTGTTCTGGTGTTGTTTTAATAGGTGACCTTGACCTCTTTGTGCTGCTCACACACTCAGCCATACACACATGCAGCAAAGACCACGGCTGCACTTTCACCATCTGCTCCCACTCTTACTGAACATGAAAGTGAAGATTAGCCATATAAATTTCAGTTCACAGATCGACCTGATGTCTGTTGTGTGCAGCCATGTTAAAATACATACGGTGTGTTCATGGTAGAGGTCGACCGATAGTGGAATTTTAAAGGCCGATATAATAATGACATTTTGGAGTGGGGAAGAAGCTGATAGCCAAAAATTCAGGTGTATGTCCCCACGTGACTGGTGGTGGCTGCGCAGTCATCAGCCACTATCAGAGCCAAGTTCTATCTATACTGTCCTATCTGCCAACCTCTAGTTCATGGTCACTAGAGTTTTGATTTTGGGTCATTAGTAAGACGAGCTGCCAATTTAAATCCAAATTGAAAGGGCAGTCTGACATTATATATTTCTTTACTGTCAACAAATCTTATGAAAAGACTTAAACAAAAGGGTCCTACTAACAAGTTTTGCCCGTGTATTCAAAGCTTGATATATCTTATTCCTCTGTACCACACAGACCTCCATTGTTGCCCACGTTATTAAACACACATGATTGAGGCATGTTGTTGGGTAACATGTTCCCTTATTACCATGAATGAACACGGACACTAGTTTATTTGAGTCAATTGCTCATACACTGTTATTGCTTAGCATTTTTCAGAAATTAAACTAGTCTTTTGTGGCCTGTTTTTAAAGATTATTCAGGCTTCTGGGCTCGACAAATGTACTGTAGGAAAGCCAGAAAGTGTGTGTGTGTGTTGGTGTAGTCTCATCTGCTGTTTATTCTGAGGCCAACTATGATCAATTACAACTAAACTGTGTGCATCTGTCCTCTAGTTATTAAATCACTTACAGACAGATGCTAAAGTTGCATGTTAAGTGGGCAATCGATGTGTTCACTCCCAAGATCCTGCATTTTTAATATATAAAAAACTCACTCAGTATTGTGCTGGTCCTCCTTGCTGCCTTTTCCAGGTTGATTTTTGTGAGGAGACATCCAGCTTTCACCAAACCACAGAGCAGCTCCACAGCTTGTAAAACACCAAGAGCCACTCAGTCAAGTTTCTAATAAAACACACCTGTTTCCAGCAAGAAGTGAACAACATCATGTTATATTATAAACTATGCAAAATTAAAAACAAAGGGCTAAAGACTGACAATAAATAATTATATTCAATAATGTTTAGAGTGGTTGCATATAATGAGCTAGCTTAGCCTTAAGCTAACTTAAAACTGTTGGCAAAGTGTAGCTATCCTTCAAAGTTAGCTAGCTCAAGTTTATGTAGTAGGTTTTAAAGGGGAAACAGTTCTATTTCATTTAATTTCCCTGACAATACATGTTTAAAAAGTTAAACTACAGACATTTTATTACCTTCTTTCAAACCTGTAACCATCAATAAAACAGGAGGGGGCGTCAGTTATGGTTCTCACTGCGCATGCGTTCACAGTAAATCACAGCAATTAGTCAAAGTTGCATCAAGGGTTTTCTAGATAATTAGAAACTAATTACAAAAAGCTGACTGCCTTTATACTATGATAATTGTCAACTAAATCATCCATACTTAGGCATTTAAATTTTTTTTTATTCAATGTTAAAAGTGTATATATACCATACAATATACCAAGAAATACAGCTGAAACACACTGTACAAGTAAGAAAAGTAATACTTCCGTGTTACCTGTGTTTCTAAATCCTGATTGGCTGAATGATCAACAGAAAAAGGCCTTTAGCAACAAATATAGTTTTAAGACCATTATCCATGTAGTTTATATTTTGTGGGTCACTTTATCTAGACTGTGTTATAAACATTGTTCTGCATGTTTCCTCTCATCCACACAGCTGAGGCTGACCTGGCACAGTTTCCACAAGACAGAAGCGCCATCTACAGGCACGTACACAGAAGTACACAGCTGAGGAGAAGGAGTGTTGGGTAGCACTTACACACCTGCCAGGTGTGAGGCAGAAGACTTCAAAGCTGCTGAGATGAACACTGTTCCTGATTGTTTGAAGTCTGAGTATCTCTGCAGAGCAATGTGTGAACACCTGGGTGGGACACATCTCAGGAAAAATGAAGCTGCCTTAAGAAGATGAGTGTTGAAACCTGTAAAGAAAAACATTTAAAGCACTCAGGGAAATCTGGAAGTTATCACTTTCTATTTTTAAGACATCTTTTAGAGCTGTATTTATTTTCTATCCTAGTTTTTAAGCATGTCATCCTGAAATTGTTATCAACTTCCTATCAATTGTAATTGTAATATAAGATAAGAACTTTATTAATCCCGAAGGAAATTCTTGAAGTTCTTGTACATGTAGATTTCATACTAGACTACCTGCAAATACAAGAAACTGGAGCTTAAAACAGTTTAATGTGCATTAAGATAACAGGACTTCAGTTCAGTTTTTAAATCAATGAATGAACAAATGAATAGAGAAATGATCACGATGAACAGATTCCAGAGTATAACAATCCTTTATTTAAACAGTGTTACACAAGGGAGGAGTGGCTGTGTGTGTGTGGGGAGACACAAGACAATGAAGCTGCTAGATAGAAAAACCCTACCGGTGATCATTGGTTGGCTAACAGGGAACGATGAGGCAGCTGTGGTCGGTTTTCCAACGTCTGTGTCTTTACAAAGTTTTGTTGAAAGTGAGTTTTAAGTAGTTAACATACAAAATTGTGCTGGTATTAATTCCAAATATGTGTAGAACAAAGCCTGAGATATAACTGTAGAAAGTTCCAATTGTCATTTGTCTTTTAAAACATTTACTTCATCGAAAAGAGATGTTCTCGTATGAATTAGATCCAATCTAATGGCAGTATATTGTTGGTTTTTCTATGTAACATTGCCCTCCATTACGTTATGTTGAGATCCCTGACAGTTTTGAAATCAGCTGGCGTTGAATCATCATCAGTTGAGTGAGATTGTGGAGTTGAAAACTTTCAACAGCTCAACTCTGTTCATGCTGTTTTTTTTAATCTTAATAAAAGTTACTAATGGCAAGACATTCGTTTGTGATTGCACTTTCTTTTGGAGTAACCTCAAATAAACTTCATGAGACACTTTGGAAAACCAGACCTTGCATCCCCCAAAGCTCCTGTGATTGGTTAAAACAGAGCCCAGACCCCGGGGAAAAGTACAAAAAAGGAAATGGTGGCAGAAAATTTGATTTGTAGTGATGTTCCGTCAATGTCAAAAACAGTGACAATATTAAAAATATGCAAGAGGGCGCACAACAAATCCCACCTTTCAACAACTACATCAGAGAGAAAAGACAACAAATTAAGAGAAAATCTACAAATATAGCTGTTGTGATATAACTGATGCTATTTAAAAGATTTTTTTGGAACAGCGAAAGCTTCCAAAGCTGCCTAGTGTTGCACAGTTTTTTTTAAATGCTTTTCTGCTGCTGTGTCTCTTTGCAAGAGGGTTAGAGGTTAAAGCTTCCCCCTCATCTGGAATGTCATTTAAATGCATAGTAGAGGTCAGACCAGTGTTTCCCAATAGAAAGCCAAGACAGTCATTACCGCCCCGTCGTCTGGACGAGCCTCAGTCAGACAGACAGAAAGCCTTAAACTGGTGTTAGATTAAGAGGTACGTTCGATTTCAAAATGTGGAGAATGATTGTGTCAGTATTCCTTTGTTAAAAAAAAAAAAAAAATCATTATGTTAATTTCAGTCTGACTGGACTGACAGACTGGAGGGTTTAGACAAATCTAGGCAGGTAGAGGTGAAATGTTTTTTAGATTAATCTGTGGCACTTTGCTTAGTCAGCTAAATTTCCAGGAAATGTTTTTTTTTCCTGTGTCAGCTAAATGCATTAGGCCAAGCACATTGTTCTAATCCATTTAATGCCGCCAACATTTACACTAAGTCACATTTCTGTGGAATTCTGCTGAATATTTGTGTGAAAGGACACAGACAATGAATAAAACATCGTGCCATTTAGGGGTTTCAAGAGCACTTCAAACCCTCAGATACACTTCCCTTCCGAGGGAGCTGCATTTTACTGTTATGTTGTAACTGTTTCCATGTCAGTTTGTAGCGTACAGTCAGATTTTGAGAGTGTTGCAGTTTACTGTGTGGCAGAATACGATTTTGAAACAAAAACATATCAAATCACTTTAATGCTGAAGAATATTTGGTCGTGGTGAAACAGTTACAGCACAGCCAGCGTCGGGTCAGAGATTATCTTATCTAGACGTACTGTATGAGCCGGGATAATCTGTTATCTACACACTCTCAAACCAATCAGCACAGTAGCCTTCTATCTAGACTCGCTCATGATACTGTTGCAAGATAAAAATGTGTGAAGACATGCTGAATTTAATCGCACATCTCTTTATATCTAGCAGGTTTCATCTGCATTATCTAGTCTGGTGATGAAAAGAAGCCTGGAGTGAAATTAAGTGCTGAACTATGACGACAAACAGACTCTGATGCAGAGTTAGCAAACTGGTAGAAATTCAATTATTCTGAATTCTGGTTTCAAGTTGTTCCGACTGTACGTATATGTCCTCATTTTGGTACCTGTGCTGGTTGTAGCACAAAACTCTTTTAAGAGAATATTAAAACAGCTACACATCACTGCAGGATGAAAAATAACATGAGTGAAACTTGCACTCGCTGTAGAGCAAGGTCAACATACATCAATGTTCAAATTCTTGCTCACTCCCATGTTGTTAGTTGGCACTGCACAGCGCCACCTCTGTCTCCCAATTACCCTTCAGTTTACTGGTACTCTCTCTCAATCAGAAGTCTGCTCCCTTGCTTCCCTGTGGCCCAATAGGAATGGCTAGTGTCGTACAGTGGGCGGGCCCAGGGAGAGCGTTTAGCTAACGAAAAGCCTCATTACTGCTCCCATCTAATAACCTTCTTCTTAACTGTACAGAAAGTTGCATACACCAGCTTTAAAGTCAGTTCATTTTCAGTTCAAATTCAGTTCTGTTTAGTAAAAATTCTAAAATACAGTAAAACTTACAAATATATCACAAAGAATTAACTCCACCTGTGTCATTTGGCTTCTCAAGCGTCATTAATGTCCCAATTAAGATTCCTTTCATTCCCACCAACGGTAAATAGCAAAATGTCTTCTCTCCTTAGAGCAAAAAGTGAATTGAACCGAACATGAACTCACTCAGCCGCTAGTCAAACACACAAGGAATGTGGATGAATATTAACTATACTTACAGAGAAAAAAAAGACACAATCATAAAAATTCATAAACCTGCTTGATTGGTTTTTACTGCAATAGTTTAAGTTACAGCTCCCTGTTTTCTCTAATCATTAGTGATAAAATGTGATAATGTGGTTTTATCATTCATCTGACTGCGAGTGGGTTTTAATGAGTGAGAGTTACACTGAAAAAAAAAGAGCAAGTTGTGTCTTCTTGTTTCCTGCAGTGCTACTTGTTACTGGTCTCTGATGAGCGCAACAAATATATTCTGTTATTTGTTGAAGTTCTTTGTTAACTCAGTTGATTATACAAAAATATGTACAACTGTTTCATCTCTTCTGTAGCAGTTCATCTTTATAAATTGGGATATGACTTGAATGTGACCGTTTTTAACTGTTGTTTTCTCGTTAATTATTTTGTGTGCAATTGTTCTGTTTTAACTAAACTCTCGACATCATTATAAATGAGGGCATGTCCTCAATGATGATTCAAGATTCACATAAAGGTTAGATGAAAAGCCGTTGAAATTGCTGTTATATTAGGTCTCCATTTACACTACAATGAGGTGAAGTAGGGAGCTGTAATTTAACAAATGGTGATTTAAAAAAAAAAAATTTTTATTATTTTTTTTAAAGAAATGCACCAATACCACTTTTACAGTGCCAATTCAGAATCAAAGTACAAAACTTCAGTGTCAAATTAATCACTTTTTGACAAAAATGATAAAGAGCCAGGAAGCATCTTTTTAGGCGTGGAAAGAGCAAAACTGGCTTTTACTTTTGAGCGATACTAAAGGTCACTGGTACTTCATCAGGATTGGTTATCAGTGCATTCCTACGGTTTTCATTTTTTGCAATACAATGACAGACACACTATCTTCTCTCTTTTTGTAAAACAAACAGTTAAAGAAAAAAAAAGCACTATTAAAAAATAAAAACACACTACGAATGTTAAGCTAACAAAGTGGTTCTTTTTTGTTCCCTCAGAAAGCTTGAGGATATTATTTTTCTTTTTCTTGGTTTTGGAGTGAGGGATTTAGTTGCACCACAGACATGTAAGAGAGACCGACTGAGAAGAGATTGGCAACTTCTCTCCATTCGTCTACCCCTTCTCCTCCTGTTTCTCAGCTCCTCTTCCTCTTCTCCTCCTCTTCAGTCAGTCAAGGTTGGTTGTCGTAGGGTGATGGAGGTCATTCAACATCAACAGAGAAAACAGTCACGATGGGCCCTTCAGCTCTGGAGAAATAGAGGTGAAGGCAATCAGCCTGGGTGGTGTGATGACTGGCACTCAACATTAGTCAAAATATTTCTTTTGTGCTCCACACACAGACCTCAATCAGTCGCTGCCTACCTCCCAAAATTTAATATTCCTTTCTTCAGCTTCGCATGTGTGGTGACGGCTGATGGTTTTAGCAGCTTCACGTGTGGGAGTTTTTTTATTTCATCTCACTGATATTCAGTTTTTTTGTTCAGTAAACAAACCACTCTGTTTACCCCTGCAGATAATAAAGAACTTTCTCCATGAATAATAATAATAATGCCTTACTATTATTATTATTACCTGAGTTCAGTCAATCCTCCTCCTCAGCCAGTTCAGTTTCTTTATGAACCACCACTCTGGTAACAGACATGTCAGGATGTTGCTCTTTGGCCTCCTTAATGGCCTGGGCCAGTGCCTGCAGTACAGAGGGGCAACCACACAGTGGCAGCACCGAGCACCGCAGGCAGTGGGGGGAGGTGGAGGAAGGAGAGGGGGGGAAATGGTGGAGTTAAATAAAAAATTAAAGAAGAAGCACAAAGAAAATGACAAGATTGCTGGATTTACGATCTATGTGCTATTTTACTTGTTGGGGTTAGCTGGGGGATAAAACAGTGGATGAAGTAAAATGGCTTCAGATGGAGCAGACACATCAAGTGGAAAAAGAAATTATTAAATAATAAATCCCATTTCCCACTCAATGTGACGCAAATCTACTGCTCTTGTGTAAATCCAGCAGATCAAACAAGACAGGCAACTTAAACAAACCAGTGGATGAGGGATTGTGCATAAAGATCTAGACCTGGGTAAATTAAATTCTTTTCTTGGTCAAATAGATTTTACTTGTTGTAGAGTTTGTGGCACTAGTGAAAGCCACCCATTAGAGAGTATCAGCAAAGACAGTCCCATTTGAGATATAAATATGAATCACCCATTACTTTCAATGTATTTTATCAGGTCTTCAAAGTAACTTACAATTACAGGCCAGGGTTTATAAATCAAATTTTAGTCTGCAGGTATATGGACAATGAGACTTTTTCTATTATCTTGAGAGTGTTCACACCCATATTGTGTGAACAGTACAGGAATTGTATGGCATAGCCCAGTTTTAGTGCATTGCAAAATGTCCATAATGATGGTTCCAAAACAGGTCTGACAGAATGGTCCCCTAAAATTTGGGGTCTACGAGACTAAAAGTGTTTCAATTTTAGGGGAACTCATCAGGATGTAAAGGGCTATCAAATTTGCACTTGAACCTCCTTTTTCAATTCAAATTTGACTTTCTGTGGAAATCTGACAAAGACAAAGACAGAAAATCAAACTAACCACGACGAACAACACAATCAGACACAGTGTGATGAAAACAAAAAAAGGTTAAGACACCATTTTCTGATTGTATGGATAAAAAAGTGAGGTGACATAGCAGATCTGGGAACCTAAGTGGGACTAAAGGCATGTGGGTATATCTAATAAGTTATTAATACATTAAAATGTGCATTCAGAACGCGAGCAACATGAGAGACATGTCACCAGACGTCTATTTGTTCAAGCAACTACAAAAAGCCAAATTGAAGTAAGATGGGATTGAAGATGTTGCAGCTTCATTATTCACTGGCCAATGTTTTGTCATTTGAACAACTAAAGGAAATTTGGGCTCGTGCCCCTGGATCACACGTCCGCAAAATTATATTAGAAGACACCCAGAACAAAGCGACCCCACAACCAAGTTGCTGAAACACATACAACCTTAATTCCAAGAATGGTAGGACACTGTGTAAAACATAAATGAATTGTGCTCATCTTTTTTGACATGTACTCAACTGAAAACAGCAAATCTGTTGTCTGTAAACACAGTTCATTTGCAAATGATTGCATTCTGTTTTTATTTATGTTTTACACAATGTCCTAACCTTTTTGGAATCGGGGTTGTATTAAGGCGAAAGAAGCAGCTCTGGAAAACTGACCTCATCGTGGTCGATGTCACAGTCGCCAGTAATGACAATGCGTTTCTCAATCCTCGTCTCCGATAGGCCACCCTTTAACGTCTGCAACGAAACATACAGACGATGCCTGTTATGAAGGGTTTATTATGAACTATCAAGGCCCACCAGGCGTACAAATACTGTAGTAGGGTGCATGACACAACATAATAATGTAGATACAATATGAACCACAATAAAATGTGTGATATTAGTAAAAACAGAATTTCAAAGAGAGCAAATGTGTTTGTTTGCAAAAACTTTATCCATCAATGTTTATGATAGTTGGATTACATAAAACAATAGGGGGTGACTGTCTGAGATGTCATTAGGTCACAAGGAGGTGTGTGTGTGTGTGTGTGTGTGTGTGTGTGTGTGTGTGTGTCTGTGGGTGTGTGTACCTTGGTGATGTGTGTGGTTGTGGTAGTACACAGAGATTCAGAGGTGATTGTCTGAGCAGTCATCAACACTCCAGGCTCACCATCACCATTACCATCCAACTGACAGCAGAGGAGACAAACAGAGATCGTTAGCTGTGCATTACTACGAAAACATCCCCGCTGGATGTTTGATGTTCTAAATAAACTCTTTTGTCACCAACTTAGTTCTTCTAAAAACTTCATTTCCCTGAGGGAGGAGGAATGAATCACGGTGGCATGCACTGTTGCTAGAAGGGAAGCTTTTTGGTACAAAACATGAACACCAATAAGCTATAACAGAATAAAATCTAAATGTTTCACAAAAACACAACACAAATGCTGACACACACACGCAAGGACAAAATAAACAAAAATTCCCTGCGTTTCTTGAGTGTGCACCTGTGCGGCTTCGTATGTGATGGTCTTGGTTTCCGTATGTACGATGGGTACTTCTTTTGTGGCTATCTCAGTTTTCTGGGCTGCAAACGTGTCTGATATAGTCACCATTTCTGTCTTTACCACAGGTGGCTGGGGAGGGAGGAGAGAGAGAAGTGAGGGTGGGGAGGAAGAGAGGGTTAATACATTAAACCTGAGACAGTTAGGGGAAACATGTTGGTGTCTGTGCTTTGGAAATTCACTTCCAGGTGAATCAGTAAAGATTTAGGTTTTGTTCAACTATCAGAAAAAATGCAAATGTGTGCTTAATTATCAAATTAACTGCAGGTTTCAATTACATCAGAATGTATTGTATTGAAAGGGAAGTGACACACCAAGTGGTACACACAGCAGCAGCTGTAGATGTATAAACACAATATATGCAGCAAAATTCATGCAAAAAGAAAAATTAAAAAAAATCAAGAGCTTCCAAACTCATGCGAGTCAACATCACCAAACGCAGAACATGATAATAACTACTTTCAGCAGTGGACAAGCAACAGCTACAACGGCGGCACAAGTACAAAAAAAAACCTTTGGTGTGCAACTCAAAGTACGACACAGCACGAAACATGCATGAAACATGAGCCAAACAAGCGATACTCAAATGACTGGCGAACAAGACGGCCATTGATATGTAAACAGCATGCAAAGATGACATTCAGATGAGCGGGTGGCATTTCCAAAGTGGTTGGCAATGATGATTTCCACAATGCAGTCACCATGGTGACCGTGACAAGCCAATTAATTGCTAGCGAGCGAGAGAAGCATCACTGCCAAACGCACGGAGGACACACACACACACATGCACACACACAAATGCACCAAAGGTGAAATACGGCATGCTGAGCAAAAAGCAGATATACACCTAAAAGCATCATGCATTTCCCACTTAGGCCCCATTTACTTCACAACACTACAATACAGAGTAGGAGGCGGTAACAGCAACACACCACACTATGTGGGGCAGGAATGAGCTAGGCATGTTGATAATGGTGTGAAGTGTGATGATAACACATAAATTAACATGTATGAATATGATGAAAATCAAAATAAAGGCTGAAATCAATCACATATGGGGAAAAAAACACCAACACCAAAACACTGGTGAGGAATTGTATTATTAAAGGGAGTTTTAACTGTACTTCTGAGTTTTCACGGGACAAACATGAGTGTGAGGATGTACATGGGGCTTAAATATTCACGGAAGCAGGAAGGAAACCGGCACGGAGGTAAGCAGGAAGGAAAAAAAGTGGGTGTTTCTACAGTTGATGGGAGGGATCAAAGCCCAGGGAAGCTCCGCAGTCGGCCCAGTGAAGACTTTACCTCAGAGCAACAAATAACCTGCGGCCGGGGTTCTGCTTCAACCAGAGAGGCCTCTCCGTTCATTTTGGGCTCTTCCTCTTCCTCCGCAGGGGCGGCCACCCCGGTCATGCTCTCCTCAGGCAGGGCAACACCGTTAGGAGCTTCATCGGGGGTCACCATCGGATCATCGGTGCTTTCCTCTGTCTCCCTCGCGCCTTCTTTTTCCTCCTCTGCACTCTTCTTCTTCTCAGCCCCTGCATCCTCTTTCCTTGACTCCTCTCCCTCTTGGCTGGCTGCCTCTACAGGTTGGCTGACTTCGGCTGGAAGGGAGGGGGCGTCTGGAACCGAGGTGTCCTGCTCCGCCATCTTATCCTCCTCTTTCTTCTCCTGCTCTTCCTCCTCTTCCTTCTCCTCTGGTATTTGTGTGTGAGAGAAGGACACGGAGACATTTGGATGGTACTCGGCTTCTTCTTCACTCTCACTCTCAGATGAAACGCTCTCCTGCTTCACCGCTTTTGCTTCCTCCACTACCACTGCTTCCTCTTCAACTTTCACTTCCTGCTCTCTTGTTTCCTGCTCTGCAGGTGAACTGATTGTAACTGCGACAAGTCCAGGTTTGGGTGCTTTGGAAACCTCTTGGACGACAACAGTTTCTTCGATTTCAACTTCGGTTGTCTATACACACACATACACACACACACACACGCACACCCACGCATGTACACAGAGTGCACAGACACACACACAATGAGGTGCACACACATACACAGCAAACGCATGGGGACAAAAAAAACAAAACAAAAAGCATAACATGATCATTGAACATAGATAAAAAAATCAAACTGTCTTAAATGAAAACGAAAAATGAATTAATATACAAGAAAAATCAGTAATAAATAGGAGATGAAGATGTTCAACTGTGGAGATGTACAAAGATGTAAGAGAGTAAGTGGAACAACAAAGGCAGACAAATGAAGAGGAGAACGGATGGCTGTAAAGAACAGGAAGCTGGAGGTGTGAAGGAAACGATGGATGAAAAGCGTCATGAATGGAAGATCTGGATGGATTAAGAGAAGGAAGTTAGGACCACCTTTGCAGGTTCTTTGGTATCAGAGATGGTGTTATCAGCAGCGGCAGCTTCACTTTGGGGCTCACACACCTGCGTGACAGAGAAGTTAGCATGACAGTCATCAATCACACAGCAGCAGCAGTGACAGTTGTTTAGCACTAAACAGCACCAGAGCCATATTATGATGCTTGTTATCACAGCACAGGGGAAAGGGTTGAATTTGTTACTTGTTTTGTTTTTCCCTCTCTCTGACTTTCCATCTTTCTATCTCCCTCTCTGTCCCTGGTGGACTGTCTTCATGCACAATTACGTCCATACAGTATCATCATATTTCAGCAGGCAGTGACAGAGATGGGATGTTAAAAGGAGGATAGAAAATAAAAAAAAGCAAGATGGATTTAAGTGAATATCCCATCAATGAACACAGAAGCTTATCTTTCGTGAAATAGAAAGACAAAAGAAACATGGTATTGAAATCAGAGGTTTAAGTAGTGAGTTGTAATGAATTTAGCTCAAAGTCCAGACTTAAAAGCAAATGCAAAAAAGCAACACACTATGGCTCTCCTTGGTGCAAACTGCTGCTTCAATATTTGCTGCTTTTTACAGAGATATTTTTTTCCTAAAGAAGCTGGTAAAGAGCATAGTGTTATATTTGCATTCCAATCCACACACAATTACCATCACATAACAAACAGATGACATCCTAACATCCATGGCATTCACAGCTGTTAGTTGTTGTTAGAGTAGATTTACCATGCCCGTCATTCAGGACGAATGACCCCTGATATAAAACAAGGACTACGACCATTCATCCAGCATCCGCAGCAGGCGGTATGGACAGCACGCATCGCTTCAATGCAGTTTGTGAACACATCTGGCAAGCATCATTAACTGAGGCATTGCAGGGTGTCAGTTTACTTTCAAGGTGACCAACTTATAAAGAAGAGACAAACCATCCACAGAAGGTTTTCTATATTTTGTCAGTTCAGCAATGGCTTCATCACCAATAAGATGCAAGCTGGAATTGTGTGTGGACTGACTTGAAAGTAAAATGACTCCTAAATGTTCAGTAGTGGCAGCAGCACCTCTGTGGCAGAGAGTGTAGCAGTTGTAGCAGATATAAGAAGGCCATGTGGTGCAGCGGGACTGCAGACGGCAGTGGAAGTAGAAGAGCGTGTGCTTTCAACAGCATCTAGTGTCGCTTCAGGAAAACTGCAGGCAGACGCAGCAGCCAAACACAAGCCAGTGCCAGAGTGTCTACTGAAAAGTACAGAGGCTATCTCCTCTTCAAGGCTCTACAGCAACACACAAACACACAGAAGGCAGAGAAGAAGAGAAAAGATGGGAACAGCTGAGAGAAGACAGGAGAGAAGAGAATTCCCTCTAAGCACAAAACACAATGTAAGACAGTAAAACAAACGCACATCTAGAAGAAGTGTATGGCACAAATTAAATAAAATAACAGCCATGCTTTGCATCTGCACGTGATGATTATATTAAGCAGAACAGAATGAAACAGATTTGTTTGGAGATCAGAAACCAGCATCGTAGACAAAGTAAAACCCTTCTGCTGCAGGAAAATGTATGTGATGTGAAATGTGATGTGAGTCCAGCTGAAAAGGGATAAAGAACTGGAGCAGAGCAGCAACAGTTAGGTCAGATCTGTAGGAAGAATTCCCACAGAAGAAGAAAAACCCCATATGGTCCATCAGGTGATGTGTGAGCTATAAACAACAGGTCATGAAACCCTCACCATGGTGAAAGCATCACATTAAAAGAAGAGAGGAGAGGCGTTTTCAATCAGGTGCACACATGTGATGACTTCCACCAAAACCAGATTATGGGTTCTTTGCAGCAAAATGCATGAAACTGTGTTGAAGCACTGCAATTATCTGCAAAGAAGGCATTTCACCTGAACAAGGTTTGTAAGTAAAATGCCCCGTTAGTCAACCTTGTTTTCTCAAGCTGCTGACACAGAAACATCCAGACAGACGTACCACTTGATGCTGTTGAATACGTATCGCTGTAGCGGGAGAGGAGGTGAGACGTTTCTCCCACTGGTTGGGCTGAGGAGGAGAGGGAGGTGGCGCCTCCATAAAGGAGCGTTTTAGCTGGCTAATGCTAGCTTGGTGTTTCAGAACCTCTTCTTGGGTCTTATCATGGTCCTAATGAGGGAGTGGAGGGGAGAGGAAGGGGGAGGGCGGGGTAAAGGGGCAGGGTGGAGAGTAAATGAGATGAGTAAATGAGGGATGATGGTGGTAGAGAAAAGAGGGGGGGGATAAAGATGTGGGATGTGAAGCAGAGGTGGGAAGGGTAAGAAAGGGGGAATATGGAACAGATGAGGGGAGAGGAGAAGGAGAGGAAGGAAAAGAAATAGAAGGATGAAAAAATTAATGAATCATAATAGAGGGATGATTGAAGAGTAAGTAAAGGTTGAAGCAAAAAGAGGGTAAAAGGAGGGATGAAGAGAGAAATGTAATGGGAAAAGGAATGAGGACAAGAGGAGGCAGGAAGAAAGAGGAATGATAAAAGGAGAGAGGGGAGAGGGGGCAGGGGAAAAATTCGGTTCAACAGGTCACAGGAACATTAGTCTGTCAATCAGGAGGAAGACAAGATGGATGCCACACCTCACTGGAGCCTCGTTTAAGAGGTCTGAATCATAAAGTTTGATTATCGTCTGGATTTTGTTCAAGTGTGTGTGTGTGACAGAGAATTTGTGTGTTTTTAAGCAGGCTGCAGTGAAATATGACCTCTCCATCTTGTGGAGGAGTTTTTCCCTTAAACCAGGTCAGGAACAGCAGTGCAGGCTGCAGAACATGGAGCTGATAGTGGTGATCACTTTCTCCCTCCTGGCAATTTTAGTTAGTATAATTTTGCTTCACTTTCAACATACTTATACTATACCTTCTTCTCATACTTACACTTTCAACTTATTTTCTTTCACTCCTTGTCTTTTTCATCATCTGCAATTTTCTCAGCCTGTTTTCTCATTTCAAATTCATCCATCTTTGTTCTCCTCTTTCACTTACAAATAAATCCTGCTACAAATACTCCACCGCTGCTATAGACGCCAGCTGGCAGTGCATCACTATCAGCCCCATGTTGCACAAAAAAGAAAACACGGACCCTACTACAGTATTCGTTGTTGTTTTAGTATGTTATCACACTATCACTCGACTCTGGCAGCCAATCACCAGAAAACAAAAAGAAAGCTCCTCGTGAGGGTTAGGGAGGCAGGATTAGTCAGGTTAGACGCAGCTGCCTGGAAATATTCAAACTCTTTGATACATCAAGAATTGGAAATGCAACAACGTAAAAAGGTCACAAAACAACAGTCACCATGCAGAGAGCATGCATAAAAGTCCCGTTCACACACACACACCACTGACCCTATTCACAAAACAGCCATTGTGAACACTAAGCTTGGGAAATTTCCTGGAAGAGAAAGTCTCCACTGTAGTGTTGTGTAGCAAGATACACATCAAATAAATATTTTGGATTTTATTGATTTTACACTGAAAACATCTTAGTTCCTTTTTTTGGTACAACCCAACAGCATGGACATTGTTCAGGCTTTCAAGTGCCAGTTAACAAACCTGGATTTGATCAGTTCAAGCTGTGGTTGATGTTTTTAGGACTGCTGATGATCTAATGACTGTGAAGTGGAGCAGACATTTTAATTGTGTTTAAAGTTGCATTATTTTCTTTTTCATTTTACTGGCCGTGTGTGTGCATAATTCCACAACAAGCTAAAAAAACACGTTTGCTGTATTACGGCCTTGTAAAGTTGATGTGGCTAAAATGCTAGCATTCACTGTAGCCGTGTTTTTGGCCACCCAACAAATGTAAGTCCAATATTCAATCTCCTTCTCCACCAACTCCTGAGTGAAATATCTGGCTCTTTAGCCAAATGCTCTGCTATGCTTGTTGCTACCTTTTGTCTGTCTGCCGTTTGGCGCTGGACAGGAAGCTTGCAGTGGCTCTACCAAAGTCATTTTTGGAAACAAGGCTGATGAGAGCAGTAAGATTGAATCAAAACAGTGCAGTTGCAGGCTGTAAAACCAAAACAATGAGCTAAACAAGGCTGAAACGCTTCATAGAGCTGAGAAGAACTGTAGAATCAGTTGATCATTACGAGTAATTTTTTTTAAAATTACACATAGTCATTTGATTCTTTGTTGATAAAATAATATTGATTTCATTTATGACAACATTTTCTAGTCAAATTTCCAAGTCCATGTGTTCAAAATGGCTGCTAAGTGAATTGGGACAATCAGCACTGAAATCATTTTATATCAAAACATTTTCAATCATACTAAGTACTAAGGTGAAAAAATGCAAATAGCTGGAGTTGACTCGATATAGGAACATCCACACACATAAACACACGCAGGCATGCACACAGAGCCTGAGAGTGCGAGAGGGCAGCAGTCTTGTACAGTACGGTACACAGGAAGTTGTAGTTCTGATGGCGTCAGAGTACACAGAAACATGTAGTTCTTATTTTCAGCCATCAGACGACGCCAGTACCAACCTCCAACATTAAATTACTGTGCCTCACATAAATATTGTCCCCATGCACTCTCATTGGACTCTGTAAGGCAGACATACAGCAAAAAATGAAATGGAGAAAATTATTTTAAAAAATAGAAATAAAATGAACAAAAAAAAATTAATGTACTTTGTTTTAACTCTACAAAATAAAACAAAATCTGGAACAAAAGAATAAACATCTAAGGAAATAAATGAGAAATCATTAATGAAATTCTGATTAAGTAAATGAATCAAATAAAAATAGAAAAAAGAGGTACGTGGTGACATGGTCAAAATGTCTGAAACTGTGATGAGGGATGGAAGATGGGTACAAGCACAAATTCAAAACATTCTGGTATTTGTCATTGAATGCAATGATGCAAGCACTTGTACCCATATTAACACATACAAAACTCAAGGCATTCAAAACACCACAGCACCAGCAGATGCTTACATAAACCAACAAACCCAAAAGTGCTTTAAGCGAAACCCAGAAATAATGATGAACCACAGATATGAACCGGAAACTGAAACCGTGAAACCATAAACCACAGCAGAGCAACCGAAAGTGATTTTGGATGAAAGTGCCCATTCAGGATCAGTTTTTACACTCAGGCCCAATCTGAAAGAAGAAAACAAAGCCTACAATCACAGAAAAATGTATAACTAAATATTATCAATTGTCAAAGTAAATATTCAGATTTTTTTTGTTCAGATTGCAGATTGGGTTTTTAATAGCTGAGTAATTCAAAAACTGACTCTGTATCATCATGCTCGGGCAACTTCACCCTGAAAGAGTGAACCAAACCAACAAACCAGCCAACATGGGCAGAGCAAACGATTGACAGACCAAATACACAAATCAAATAACCAATAACAGTGTGTGAACCTGAGAGGGGGCAAGCTCACTGGCTCCGAGCGACTGCTGATGGGGGTAAAGTCAGGGAGAGAGTAAGGACAAGTTAGCTTTACTGCACATGTGCTCCACCACACCATAAAACCGTCTATATAATATCCAAAATCATCTTTACAAAGTAAAATTTTTATTACTCCTACATTATTCCCCCATTAATGTGCAAAGCATGCTGGGTAAAGACAGGCCCTACAGACCTGGGTGGGCGTGGCTTCCACATCACCAGGGCTTAAGTCCACCTCCTTAACCTTCAGTAGCAGTCGGAGTAATGGCGTTGCCAGTCATGACAAAATGATGAGGGTCGGGGCAAAAAAGAAAAATGTGAAGTGGATGATGGGAAAAGCTGTTGTTTTTTTTCGCCCAGCAACCTTGGCGCCAAGGAGTACTGCTGGTCATGTGACCTTTGCACCAAACCCACAAGAGCAGTAACATGAAAGAGATCTGAGATGGTCAATAAAGGGAGACAGCAGGTGCTACTGATTGCTCTCGTCCCATATCATAAAAAAGATTCACAGCCTGTGTCAAAGTCTATTTCTATCATATGATACACATGCGTTTGCTGACAAGTCTACAATACTGTGTTTAGAAGGCGTCCAAAACTGAGTCAGATTCACTGTATCTACAAGTAAAATGCTACAGCTGCTATAATTCCCCTGAAGGTTTCTGGGACACAAAGGCTACTTTTTTATTTAAATAAGAATATTACTGAACTATTCTCTGGGTAGTGCCATGTTTTCCACCAGAGGCCAGTTCACATCTGTCCCATCTGCATCCACAGCTTCATTCAACCAAGAAAAAGCCACATGGCCACTGCAACAATGCTTAAAACACTATATTCTATTAATACTTAAAACAAAGCAAACCAGGGGCAGGGGGCTGAGGAGAGAGTCCTGAACCTTAGGAATCAGGATAAGCGTAACACTGTTTATTCTTAACATTCATTTGCAATTATATACAAACCAATACACTTTAAGTGCTATAGGGTTGAGAGGGGTTACTGCATTTTATCCTGGGTCTCTATCTGTATGTACAGTTATAACAATTTATCCTTCAGTGCCACCTTTTCTCTGCACTACAAAGGCAAAATGCAGCAACTAAAAAACAGTTTATAGCTTAAAGCTGCAGTAGGCAATATTGTTTCATTACAACTTGGTTGAAATAGATCATTTTGAACATTGCATGTCACGAACAGCATGTTATTTAAGAGTTCTTTTAAAAAAAGGGGGTCTCAACAGAGTGATTTAAGGAAGAAAGGTTCAAACTGCCTGCTGCAGCTTTAAGTGTTTATTTTCACTTCATTGATGAGTGTGAAATTTTGCATAAAGCATGCCAACTATTAATGACTCATTTTAAAGATAACTAACAAATTAAAGAAACAACTGTGTTCTGCACATCACTAAATGTTACTGTATTTTGCCATTGTACTGTAAGTTAAGCCTTGCATCTCTCTCCTTTCCTAACACTGAACTCTGTACAGTATTTAAATCTCTTAATATACCTATATCTTTTCTCTATATTAACAATATAAATAATTTGTTATTTAATACTTTGTTTAGTCTTACTTATTTTAATCTTTGTTCCTTAATATAAACAATAGAGTGGGGTTGGCAGGGTGCAGGGATGGTAAGAAGAAAGAAAATTTTAGGTAAAGGAGGTGGTGGTGGTGGGGTGAATGTACAGACAGTACACAGACATACAGTTCACACATTCAAACAGAGGAGGTCAAAAGAAGAGGGGAGTGGAAGAAGGTTTTGTAGGGTGTGTTGTGTGTATTCATGCAGCAGGATCGCACATCTCTTGCGTCCAGGTAGCACTTGTGTGAGCGTGGTGCCTGATGCGTGGAGGTGTGTGTGTCGGTGTGAGAGGAAAGGGCGGCTTGTTAAAACCAGAGCTTAACTGATCCTCAGACTGATCATTTGGCGTTTCAGTGACAAACATCGGCAAAACTGCCAACTTCCGTTGACGGGAGACCATGTTCTCTAGGTAACACAGGGTCAGGCCAAGGGGTGTGGCTAAAATCAGGGCTAAGACCAAGGACTGGCTCGCTGTCAGCATCACAACCAACAGGAAGACAACTAAAAGGCAGGGCAGGAACAGAGGGGATGGATGGAGGAGGTAGCGATGTATGGAAGGGGTTAGTTTAGAGCAAAAGAGGGAGGAGAGAGTCAGGAGACAGGAGGAAGGTTGGACAGACAAGAAATAAGAGGGCAGAGCAGAGAGAGAGGGGAGGGAGGAAAAGGGAGAGCCAATAGGAGGACAGGTAAGAGGCAAAAATGAAGATAAATGCAGTCGTGTTGGGTGCCAAAGAACAGCAGGAACCAAACTAATACATTTAGTAGGCAGATAACTAGTAGTAAATGCCACTAAATGAGTCCATTTTAATGCCAAACTACTGAGAATTTCACGCAATCTGGGTGTAGTCATAAATTTGGGGGCACTGACAGTGAAAATCTTTAACTTCCCTGCCGACTTGGAAGTGAGCTTGGACACAGTGGGAGTTAAAAAGCTCAGCTTCTTTGTAAATCCTGAAAACAGCTTTGTGGGCAGACACCTGTTTCCATTTTTCCCCAAAAGGGTGAGAAAACACAGGATGAAAGAAACACATTTAACCACACCCCTCAGAGAGAACCAGCTCCACCAATTTGGCACTCCAGCTGTCGCTCTGGTTTGAGCCTGGCAGCCCTCCTCCACTCCCAAAAGCTCTGAACTGTATGTTTGGGAGCTCGTGATTGGGCAAGAGGCCAGAGGGTTTTGTGAGAGGAGTTCGAGATCGGCCAGCAGCTGATCAGAGAGAGGAGAGGAGGCGTTTGAGGGAAGGGTCCACAGTGTGTGTGAGGCAGCGGTGTCGTCGATAAGGTCGTCGTCTTCGGAAATGTCTGACAGGCCGTGGTCGAGCTCGGAGATGGAGTCGAGGGAAGGAGGGATGGAGGAGAGAGAGGATGATGAAGAGAAGGAGAGAGGAAACATGAAGATTGACTGATGGAGGTGGATTGCAGGAAAGAACGCACACACACAGGGAGAGAGGGAGAGGGAAAATGAGGGAAGGAAAGAAGGACATAGAAAAATAGAGAAAACAGAAAAATAGAGAAGAGAAGAAGAGACACAGTGGGTGGGAGAAGAAAGGAGAAACTCGCTCACACATATCCACAAAGTGTAGGAGCAAGCAGTGAAGAAAGTTCAACACAAAACCAAAACAATCGACGCGATGTGAATTACAAATATCATTTCATTCATCGTTATGAAATGATGGCAAAAATGTGAGCATGCAAGAGGGGAGTGATAAAAGTAAAAGAAAGGGGGCGTGTGAAGGAAAAAAGAGAGAGGGAAAGAGACATAACATTAGTCAGTGAACAACACACCAAAAATAGGTTAAAAGTGAACATAGCAGGGTTGTGCAGAGTCCAGTTGTGAGCAGAAACAGTGTCAACAGGGGGCCATGACCGAACAAAGGCTAAGACAGAGGTCCATTCCGCAGTGCTGGGGTGTGAGCGAGGGTCAGGAGGAGAAAAGGGAAAGTGAGGGCGGTGGAACAGGAGGCATGCGAAAACATATAGTAATACTCTATGTATACACTCCAGTACTAAGCTCAGACTGGTTCAGGCCACAGTCCCATCAGTGGACTTGCTATGGTACAGGACACTCAGCTGAGTCTACTAGAGGATGTCAAGTTGTTTACACCTGCCTGGCGACCTATGACAGCTGCTCTAAAGACTGTAGCTGCAAATGTTAAAACCCAAAAGCCATTAAAATGACAATCCTATTTGTCAGGTAAGCATTAGATGAGGAGGTCTTGTTGGCCTGTGCACCTCTCTCACTCACACACATATTCACAGCTTAAAGGAGGCAAAAGTGTGGCTGCCTCCTGATCCTAGAGGACGCAAGGCTAAATATCTAAATGATCCTGTGAAAACAGAAATGACATTAGTATAGAACTCTTATCATCTACTATCTACAGGTGATTTTAAGTCTCAGTGGTGACCAGATAAAAGCACTGTAACCCTCTAACAACAGTAGTAGTCTAAAGGCAACGATTCTGTTATGTCATCCCAGTCTTGAGACAACTATTTGAATTTTTGGTGTTAGACGGCAGTAAAAATTGCTGCTGCAACTTTCAGGATTTCATTTGACTTCTGTTGCCAGTTATACTATTTCATGGTTCCTACACAAATTTACAGCCCACTATGTTTGTCCTCACATGTGTACGACTTCCTGTGAGATCCTGTGAGAGTAGACTACAGGAATACAACTGCCTGGTTCCTCATGTGTTTACCACATGTAACAATATTAGTATACCAACCTTGGAAAATGAATGTTACAATGTTAGAATGAAAAAAATGTCAACTTTTAATCATCCTAAGGACACATGGATGCAAAATTAAAGCTAAGAAATTCTTGTAAAAAAAAATAAAATGTCACAGCTAGAAACTTCTTTCCATCACCCACATACATAATGTCTCTCTCTTTGTAACACAAAAACATTCCTGTGGGTAAATATAATCGATATTATAATGACAACAGCAAAGAAGCAAAAACACAAACATTAATAAACATTAACAGTAATCTAATCTTAAACGTGATACACACACACACCTTAGAGTCAGAGTGGAGGTCACGACCGTTCTCAGCCGTGTCCCTGCCGGCCTCAGTTATGCTGATCATTGGTGCTAAGGAAGAAGAAACAGACAAAACAAATTAAAATAATCATAACTTTTAACTTCCCCACATTTTAACACACAATAAAAAAATGATTCTGATTCTGCTGAGAGCTGCTGTATGTACGCATTCAGTTCTAGATCACAGTTTTTCTTCTCCAGGGACATAAAACACTTTCCAACATGAAGTTCAGAGCTGGGTCTCAATTCATACAAGGGCAAACTGAATTGATTTCTTTCCTCAATTGATTAATTTGCAATAACTTTTACTTGAGGCAGGACAGGACATAAATGTTGAAGCTAATTTGTCAGTTCAATTTTTCACACAATGTTTTGGTCTTGTAGTAAAGTAGAAAAAAAGGAGTAGAGTGAAAAGACTTAATTTGAGGTACGAGACAGCATCAACCTAAGAGGGACATTGGCGTGCAGTGGAATAATGTGTCCAGCAGGGGACAATGTAAGCTAGCGGAATAACTTGACACATGTGACACATAAGTGCACAGCTGCATGAAGTGGGATCTGTAAGCCACATCCGGAAAAACACAAAAAAAAAGGTGTGCATTGTTTTCCAAAAACAATGCAATTTTTATCTGTTGTGAAACTGTCTCACTAGTTGTGTAGAAATTAAGAAGATATTAGTCCAAGTTGAATTATCACATGCGATCACTGCTCAGGTATTTCTCAATTTTGTGCTGCCCATAATGACAGAATGAGAATTTGGCGAATTTTTGCTTTAGTCTTCCATTTTGTTTGATTGACATGAGAGTGACTGTATATAATGTATCTACATGCTGCATTTCTTTCATCGTCACGGCTGTTTTTCCTAACATGCGTACACATCTTTCCATCTCTTTCTTTCTCCTCCTTGACTCTCACTTTGTGACAGGAAACATATGCTGCAGCTATTTCCTGTATCTGGTCAGACACTAGCATTTGACATCCAAACACACAAAGAAACACAGACACAACCCCATGCACACCCCCCCATCAGTGACCCCACTTCCATCTGTCCATCATACCTTCCACTCCTCTTTTTCCATCTATCAATTCATTAAATATTGTTTAGGTAAAACGTCACATCTTTCTGTGTCTGCTTGTGAGATAAATAAGTGTGTTACCTCCATCCAGACTGCGGCTGATACGTTTGGATGAGGTACGTTCAAATTTGGGTGCAGGTCGGTCTATGAGGGAGCTAGCCATGCGGGTCTGGGCCTGAGTTCTCCCGCTGTAACGGAACTTAGAGCCCAGAGTCAAGAAGCGAGCCTTGGTAGGAGGTTCTGGTGCATTTAACCTAGAGACGAGAGACAGAGGGACAGAGGAAGGGAAGAAAGACAGGGCAGGGGAACATGTATTGGAAAACTTATTCAGAAAGATCAATATTTAATAGTCACAACTATATGTGCATGTGCAAGAGGGCCACAAATGTTTCCAGGCAACTCTTCCCTCAACAGGATATTAAAGCTCATTCTCTCTTATTCTCTTCCACACACACAGACATACAAACATGCAGAAACAGCACACACTACAAAAGCAGCAAGGATGAGCACCTGGTTCATTGCATGTGTATGTGTATTAGTGTGTATTCACTGCCCCAGGCATGAGACTGATTAAACAACAACAAGATACACTCTCTGGACTTATTGTCTGGAAAGAGAGCCAGCCTTTGTTGAGCCTGATAAAGCACACATTTCTTTATTGAATGTTACCTAACAAGCTGTTTCAATCACCATAAACACCAGATTGGATAATCTCTGAAATCCGTGTGCATACACAGTGTACATGATAGCTTCACAGTGTGTATTTGTACCTGAAAAAACTGTGATTTTCCACACAGACTTTCCACAGCCTTTTGGCAGATCGATGATTCTGGAGTTTGAATCCCACCGTGCTCTCAAACTGCTCTGTCTATCAAAGAAACAGAGAACCAACAAAAAAATATGACATTTTATCCCCCACAGAAGAAGCTCTCATCTCAAACAGTATGAATACTCTGTCATGTTAACACTATAGACAATAATTTCATATGTTGCATTTTTTTGCATAGGACCGTGTTAATATCAGCAATCACAGCTTGTAGTGTGTGTCTCTGTGTGTGTTTGCATGCATACATACCTCTCCTGGTCTGATCTTAATGTAGAAGTTGTTCCTCTTGTATGAAATCTTGAGTATTTTGGGCCAAGCAAAACGATTTATCCTCAGTCTGTCTTTGTAAACCAGGAGTCCGTTGGCACACACACCCAGCATGATGTCCACTCCCTCAGAATCCTGTTTCAAATGTACACAAAATACATTTTATTCTAAAATGACGCATTAATCTGCATGTGAAATATCTGTGTATGCTCACTGTTTGTGTAAACCAGATCACACTGTACATCGATTTCTAAAGTAGTCTGCTAAAGGTCAACAGAAACTCAATTACCACACACACAAACACTGCCAGTCAGTCCAACTCTAACATGGTTTGTCGACAGACTAACTCACTAACAAAGCTTTTAAGTCCAAGGCCATCTGGTAATGGTAAGGGAGGGTATTGATTACAGTAGTAAATTAACAGGAAAAATCTGTTGGACTAATGGAGGATGCAATATATTGATAATGTTTTAGTGGGACACACACATGTCACATGGCCTTGCCATGCTATCAGCTGGTCATCGATCTGTGTGCTCGAAGTAGAGATGCATCTTAGCACTTTGGTTTGCACACACAAATGGATGGAGTGGGAAAACAATTGCTTTTTGTGGTTTCTGTGAGTAAACAATGAAGTCACTCCATCACTCACTCTTGAAGGGTGTGTCTCAGTTTTGAAAGTAATGCCAAATAATTGAACACAGAGTAAAAGATGGCAGCCAACTATGGTGCAACAATCCAGGATGACTTTGAATAAATATCAATAACAACAGTATTTTTCCTCGAGTGCAACTTTGGTTCAAGTCCAATTTTTGCATTTGTATTTGCATTTGCAAAAAGAGGTGAGAAGAGAAAGAACTTGCATGAAGCAAATTTGTTCTGTTCTCACCTCTATTATTATTATTATTATTATTATTGATTATTAATATCTGGAGTATTTAGAACTGTTCATTACATATTTTGCATTTGTATGCTTCATTTTGTGTAGTAGATGCTCATAATACATAATAACATACTATTCTAGTTTTTAGTTACTTCTTTATACTAATCTACAGTGATACTTCAGTTTCCATATGTAAGGTCAATCAAGTTTATCTTGTCATCACAATTTTCAACATCGCATGACTGCCTTGCTGCTAATCCAGAGCTGTGATGGATGGATTTCTGTCTATAGTATTGTTTAATGCCAGTGCAAAATGGTGAATCCAGAAATAGGTTAACTAAAATGTGTCAAATCAATTTTTTCTATTAAACATAGAAAAGTTCATTTGTGTTTGTTCAGTATGATCCTGATTATGTGACATTTAGGCTTCCTCAGTGGGCCCTGGGGTCATGAAACTTGCAGGACAAATTAATAGCACACGACAGAAATAGACCTGCCCCTTGAATTCCCACAACTTTGGTATGTTATAAAAAAAGATTTTCAACATTTTGAAACGCTCTCTCGGCTGCTCTCATCTTTTCCCCTGCTCCTCTCTCTGTGTTGCAAACAAGTGGAGCATGCCCTTAAAGGGGACTTGCCTCTTTCTCTATTTCCAGCATCTGTCCCCATCTCACTGTGGCCTTATCTCTATCCCTCATGGCTTTTGTCTTGTCTATATCCTCAATCTTACATCCTCTCTTTCTATTTTCAGACTCCCTCTCTCTCGTCCTCTCATGCATATTTCCCCCATTTTTTCTGTCCCATCTTGCACAAAGACACACAAGCATACTCAGACACACATGGAAACATGCACGCAGTCTGCTGATGACCTGCTATCCCAGTGAGAGACTGACTGTTCCCATAGCAATGGCCTCCCTGAGTGTTTGTACAGCTGACACACACACACACACAGATACAGTGACACAAACATGCGGATACACTGACACACTCTTCCCACATCAAACAAGCTGTGCTAATCCCCTGATGTCAACGGCAATGTAGACGAGACAAAAGGAAAAGGAGAGGATTCATTCATGTATTCATACCTTAGCATGGTGCAGGTCCACCCCGTACATGGACAGTTTCTTGGCATTTTCTAGAAACTGGGCGTCAGCCTGTGCTGGTGTCATTCCCCTAAACACACAGAAAAGGGTAATTACTATAAGCACCCTCAGACTAACAACAGTATAGTGGCATAAATTTATAATGTTTGAATTATACGGTACAAAGATGCAGTCATGGCCCTGTACTATGGGGTTACAAACATAATTTACAGCTTTTATTGACAAGACATATACACGTGTCCCTGACTTCTTTTGAATTAAAGACCTGTGAGACTTGTGGAGTTCGAGAATCTTCTCCTCCATCTCTTTGTTCTGATTGGGCGCAAAGGTCCGCTGACTGACGTAGTCCAGAGGCCGAGGCTGGTCAGGTTCATAGTCCCCGAATTCTGCCTGTAAACCAAAGCCACTTCATGATGCATGAACAGAGACACATAAGCAGACAAAGTCGTGTGTGGAAACTTCACACCACACACATGCACAGACATAAAGCACATATGTGAACATAGTGTGTTCTACCTGCAGTGTGTACGACCCCAGCAGTGCGTGAGTCACAAATGAGCAAGGCAGTCGACCCGAAGCCACATCTTCACGGAGCTGCAGACACAACAGGTACCTACAGGAGAGAAAAAAGGAAACAAGCTGGGTTTTAGTTAAAGCTAAGTCAACTCAGAAAAAAAAATCTTGCTCTAAGCTTTCCTTTGAACTGGAACTGGCTCCATTGTTCATCATAATAATAAAGTGATCCCAGTAGTCAAATAGCCTCTCCTCCTCCTGTGAGGCCACGGTCAGCTGGTGAGGATTAAATGTCTTTGTTGGTGCTGTGTTTGTTGTATAAATTTCTTAGTAGGCTGGTACACTGATTTATTGGGATAACCTTATGTCTAATCCTCACCATGACATACCCAAACTCAATTGCATAACATGTATGTTTGCAGTTAGCAAACTGTCCGGTGGTTGTGCAGATTTACGAGTGTGCGCTCTCCTCTGCAGTGAACCTTCATGGAAGAATTCATTATGTGAATGGAGCTTCTGTGTGGATGACTAATTCAAACACCTCCGGGAGCTGGGAAACATATCATCCTGACTACTGAAAAATGTCATTCAAAGTCACTTCAGTGGGACGGACGCTTGCTGACATGGAGGCTTAAACCCCAGTCATTCAGTTATAGGTCTTGTCTTCACTGGCCAAATATGATGCCTCAAGACAATGTTTTATTTTACGATGCAATGCTTTCCAGATACATCTAATAATACAGTCTGTGGCAAACCCTGTGAAAAGCAAATTGCATTTAAGTGAAACATAAAATTACACATCTATAGTGTTGGAGGAGAAAGAGCAGTTACCCAGTGCAGGTCAGTTGTTGGTACTTGTCTGAGTGAGTGTATGCGTGTGAATGACTGCCAGTGTGCGTCCTCGATTAACCTTTAGCTACAGAACAACCATCAGAGAAGTTGTTCGCTCCATTAGACATGAACTCCAACCTAATGCTACGTGCATGGAGCATGCCTGTGTCTCTGTGTGTGTGCATATGTACAAATGAATTAACAACGTGCACAATGTCAAATTATGTCTGCTTTTGTTTTTGACATGCAAATCTATTTATGGCTGCATCAATCAATTTTTTCATATTAAACATGCATCAAATGATTATGTGTAATGTGAAGAAGGATGCTTATAGTAACCACCCCACAGAGGATTATCACCCAGTTCTGATGTTCCCCACAGTTCTATGGAGCCTTTTAGTATCTTTCAGCTCATTGTTTTGTTTTGACAGCCCACAGCTTCACTGGTTCAGTGGTGAACGTAGCGTGGAGCATTTAGCAGCTAAAGAGCCAAATCTTTTTCTCATGAGTTAGTGAAGACCAAAAAAACAGCTAAAAGAAAAAGTGAATATTGGATTTGCATTCATTAGGTGGACAGAAATATGACTCCAAATAAATACTCCTCCATGTCTGCTGAATGTGTAAAGAGGCAATTGTTTGAAATTCACTATGACAACTTAAAGAGAGTTAACATGTCAAGGTTTAAGCTAGGGCTGTCAAAAATGACGCGTTAACGTGGATTAATCCATCATCGTGATTAATCTGATTAAAAATTTTAACACAATTAACCCATCTGCAGCGCAGAATGACTCAAAATCCCTGAAACATCTCTGGCAATGCATTTTGGGCAGTTTGTCCAAGTAGAGATGCCGCTGCGCATGCGCAAATGGGCAGTTGATCCGGTACTGACAATGTCAACAAGTTGTTTGTCTTAGTAGCTGGCTGAAAAAGGAGTAACAGGGCCACATTAATGTGGATAAATGTTGAAAAATGAAAAAGAGACAAGTTTTTTGTTAACACGAACTGTTGTGTTCGGTGTTTAATAAACACGTTAAGTGCATATATATTCCCTTCTTTCTTGAGTCTGTTTGCTCATGCAAAATGAAACGCGATTAATATAAATAAAAATGAATGATATTTAATCGTGATTAATCGAAATTAATCCACAGCAACCCTGTGATTAATCTGATTAAAAATTTTAATCGTTTGACAGCACTAGTTTAAGCAAAACATTGGTACATCTCTAACAAGTAAGTGTGTGTGTGTGTGTGTGTGTGTGTGTGTGTGTGTGTGTGTGTGTGTGTGTGTGTACCTGGTAATGTCTTCAGTGAGCAGTGAGGGGTCAGGAGGGTAGAACTTGACATTGAATGCAAACTGCCAGTTGTTACCTGGACAAAGAGAATGATTTAGAGCACAATAACATTTCATATGTATTATAAGTAAAGGGGAATATGTTTATACAGAAAATAGAAAAACAGAGTCTACAATAGGACTCTCTTTGATTTGACTACCAGAATTATAATGAGGGTTGCCTGCAATTCCATCCATCCCTCTGCCCATCTCACCCATCTGTCTAATGCAGAACAGCTTTTAGAAAGTGCTAAGCCTGGTCCATCACGCATGCATGCACACACAAGTATGCAGCAGATCTGGTATTACATAACCTCATTCTAGCTTCACTAGATACCAAACTGTAATGTTCATCATTATCAAGGCATCACATTTCCTATTCTCATTCCCTCAGGAGGCCATATTGACATGCCTGCCACCTTCTCCATCCCCACCCTTGCAGCATTGCTTGGCTCCACCCAACAGCACACGCATGTAGGCACGCACACACACGCACACAAGCTCAATATAAGATGGAGATCACATCGTCTGGAAAATTCCATCCGGGAAAAGATGACATCACATCGAGACCATTTCCTCCTCCAAGGTCATACACACGTCCACGTATACGCACGTGCACACATGCAACAAATCCTCACATACAAAAACACACACGTGCAGACGCAGAGCCTTCGCAGCTGCATCCCAGAGGAGCAGGAAGAAGGGTGGACACAGTGAAATGACATGAGGAAGCTCAACAATGACACTCTCTCACGGCAACTGAAAGATGCAACACATGAGGTGAAAACAAGGTGAAATATCAATTTTCCATTTCATACTGATATGGTGTTTTTATTCTTTCCATGGATTTCTATTGGTGTCACTTCATGTACAGAAATGGAAAAATCTTGAGTGCGGATAGTCCTGTTTCCGAGCCTGTGTGTTAGTGTGGATGCGCTTTGATGTGTCTGAGAGTGAGATTGAGTTTGTATGTCCTGTCGGCAGCACTAAGTGCTTTGGGAGTCTCTCGTGACCATTTCATCTTTCCACACGACCACGTGCCGCCCATCGATTCACCCCACGATGCAGAGAATACACACATAACTCATACATATACACATCCTATCCCTCACCTACCTTCCAATCTCATCCAAGGTTTTTTTGGTGGCTTATTGTTTTAAAGGACATTTTCTATATAATATTAAAAAATATATGTTGTGACCTGTAGGAATTTGGGAATATGACCATAAATTCTAAAATAAGCTTGCCCTTATAATCCCTATAATCACTTTAGCATAGGCAAAATAGGTTTGTACTCATCATAGACAATGCAAATGTACTAAGATAGTGGACTGACAGAATTTAGCATGGTGAAACTCTAGAAAGGTTAGTTTGATTATGGAGAGGACATGTGTTGCTGCAGTTAAACATTAACAGCAGCCACACGCACTGGAGAGGTCTACTGACTGGACTAAATCCAGAGAGCCTTTCTGCTCAGCTTCCAGCGAAATTCAACCCGACTCAGAGTTAGGTAAAATCTAGTATTCATCATCTGTCATAGTGAAATCTAAGGAGCTCACTTGCATGGAAATACATTTTACTTTTAGTGGTTTCTCGCGTCATTTTTATTGGCTCTCTGTCTAATTCTGATAATCAACACTTGAAGCTTCTTGAACTAAATTCTCTCTCTCCTTTTCTCCTTTGTTCTGAAGTGCTGCCACATTTTTGAAAACTTTCTATCAGCTGACCTACAAGTTTTTCTTCACCTTCCCTCTATTTCATTCTGATCAAATTTTTTTAACATGATTTTTCTCCATTTTTGTATCCCACCTACAAACCAAAATGCCTTAGTCACAAAGAGCAGACACGCCTGCATGGCATTGGTCATGGTATGTTGCATTATTGGTAGGAGTCTCTCCAGATGTCAGAGCATAGACAGAGCAACACCCTTCACTACAAACAACATGTATATCCAACCTTTGTTCAGACATCTCTTCATTTTTCTGCCTTTATATCACGGAACACTTACAGCACATACAGCAGCTTTGATGTTTACAAAATAATTCAAGAACCCATAAAAGACCTTCAATTACAAATGTTTAGGTCCCGGCCCAGAATGTAGTGACTTATAGCTGTGAGTGAGCCGAGCATACACTGATAGGAGTTTAAAGCAGAATGGTGTCAAACCTGTCATTTGTGTGGTGCTGTCTGGTCACACATTGTCAGAAATATCCAACACACGATGCACTCATACACACTCAGTCTCACTATCAAACACACACACACAGAAAAATGTACAACACATGCGGCCAGTTACATATCACTCATCCATGAACCACAGGCACACATACAGCGACACAGCCACAAAAACACAGGCATGCATGTTCACCACATACTCTGTGCTGCTCACATATGGAACCGCACACAGTCTGCACGCACTCAGATGTAACGACCTCACATATACTAATTCTAAAATAACACTTTATGAGCCAGAATGGTATGTTTTTACAAAGGCTTCCTCATAAAAGTGCAACTTATAGTTTTAGGCTGAGTTAAAGCCGGTTTGACGTATATTGTAAAAAGGGGAAGGGGAAGAAATAAGCAGTAAAAGGAAAGAAGTAAAGCCTTTCTTAAAGAAAAGCCAGCCGGCATATTCTTCAAAACTCACGAACAAATAATTACACAAAACACTAACAAATAATAATAATAATAATAATAAAAAACAGTCCAATTAAATAACACCATTTCTGATGAAATCTGCAACAAATGAAATGACAAACTGGAGTTTCTGTTTGATCCTGTTTGTCATTGTACAATGTACTCTGTACTGATACCAACTATTACGTCATCATAAATGGATAATACCTTTTTCATTGTTACATGCGTGCATTCAAAAATATAGCTATAACTATGCTCGATTGCTCCACGTGCTTGATAGCTGTCCATCAACAAAAGACGAGATGCCGTGCCTCGCCCTGCATTTATAAAAGAACAATAGATAAAGAGATCGATGAATAATGAAGCAGAGCGATCACACTTTGGTAACTTCTTCCATACTGCCAGTTCTAGCAAGACAGCTGGTGCTGGTCTCCAATGTCTTTGGCTTTGTTTGACTTAATTGTAATGTTTTTCCCTTTAATGTGGGGATACGTGAACTCTCTTATTAATTCAATATTTATATTTAATTAATTGCTTTTAGGCTGAGAAGTTGGGGCCCCTGTATTATGTGAAACATCTTGCAGGCTGAGGGTGAAAGAGATGGGTGGATGAATGGATGATGGATGGATGGACTTGCAAACGGCAGCAGAAGTATGACTTGAAAAATTAAACTTACTGCGTATCTGTCTCTTGATTTCCTTAGTGGGATCCAACCAACACTGGAGTGAGCAAACGAGATACAGAGCGGGAAGAAAGTTAACCTCCATCATCAAACAGTGTCGCAAGACACTATACAGACATCCATGTGTAGAGTTTCTATGTGTGAACATTACTGACTTATTTGACAAACAGTACATCCTGTGCATGTGTATGTGGATACATACCGTCTGTTCATGGCTGTCCTTGTATGCCAGACCAAAGTAGTCTTTTTCCAGTAGATTAAGGTGCTCACACACCTTAAAGAACAAGTACTGGCCCTTAGCACGTTTCTGCAGAGAGAAAAAGAGATTCAAACAAAATTAATTTTGTACATTATTGTACATTTTGATGGGAAAACAATATTAAAAGCTACTAAATAATGTTTCCAGTTGTCAGGTGTCAAATGTGATTTTAAAGCTTGAGAAATATCATCAGGACATTATCAAGTCATTTTGTACGGCACTTATAGAGAGGATTGAACAGTGATTCAATCCATCTCTGTCTCTTCTGTTTCATCTCCATCTGTTCCATTATTCTCTTGCTCTCCTTCTCAGTCTCTCCATCTGTGTCTGGGCAACACATTCTTTCATAGGCCCAATGGGAGCCTTGGCCATAAAAACCTCCACACTCAACTATGACAATGACATTTAGCACACATCCATGCGTGCGTGTACGAGCACCACACGCACACAAACACAACGGTGCCCTTTAGACAGGCAGAAGGTCAGACAGAGAGAGGGTGGAAAAATAGGGAAAAAAAGACGAGAAAGAATGAAATAATCAAATAATATTCATTTCTTTGCAGTTACGCATCGCGGCCTCAGTGTAACACAGTAAGTGAAAGTGGCATTTCGCAGACAGACTCACAGACAGGGCTGGGAGCGTGGTGAAAGTGGAAGGAAGAGAGGATGAAAGAGTGCATTTTTCTTCTTGTCCTGGGACAGCTGAAAACATCTGCGGTATTTTCCTATACTCGGTCAAGCACATTCGCCACATACAGAAACTCACAGTGTATAGCTGCAGTCTGAACGGCCCAAAGAATGCGAGAATGTGACCTTTCACGGTTTCTGAGTCTGTACCAGCATGCCTCCAAGCAAGGCACTACCTAAAAACAATCGTCTCATGGCTGCAGGCAGATCCAGAGTCCTCACTTTGATCCACAGATTTCTCAATGTCTGTCACACACTGTTCTGAAACAGACATCAATATACACAACACTATGATGGGAGAGGCCTTATCAGGATTACTTAAATATTGCCAAGTTGCTTGTACAGCTTGTATCCCCAGCAACATAAATGACTGTAAATGTCGAATGACCTTAAATCCCTACATCACCAAGTGCCAAACAGCTATAACTGCAAGAGGCACATGAAAAGAGTCATATAAACATAATTATGGGGGAAGAATGAAACCATATAATGATCATAAAAGAGCAAAAGAGATAAAGTACTTATCTGTATCTTGTTTTTCTGTGTAAACATGAGGCAGTACATGCACCACTCTATGTGTCAAACCAAAAGCAACACTGCTTCATATTTGCAAATACTACTTGACTCATGTCTGAAACCCTAATGAAATTCTATGAAACGGTACTTAAACCGTGTGACACTAAAATCCTGCCGAAACCAATACTAATGAAATTCTTAGAAACAGCATTAAGACCATGTGACACTAAGACTCTCCTTTGAAACGCAGTATTTAAAGAGAGTCAGAAAAGGTCTGGGTGAGATTTTCAGTCAAGGAACTACAGCTAATAAAATATGCATTAAGTTATTACGCTGGGATAAACGTGATGCCATCGGTTCATGAATAGGACACAAGGATAATAGGAGGATGGACATGGAGCTAGAGTAGAAACTGGTGTGTGTATGTATGAGTGTGTGTGTGTGGTATTATGTGTGTTGGAGGCCTGCTGGGCAAAACAGAAAATTTAATCTCTGGAATGCATTGTGCATCTCTCCCTCTTGCAACCTAACTATGCCAGTGTGTGGAGGGAGGGATGGATAGATATGTGTGTAAGAGTGTGTGTGGTGTGTGTGTGTGAGTGCGTGTGTGTGCGTACTTCAGGACAATAGCAGTTAGCTGCAGTATCAGCGTTTTCTGTTGCGAGACAAAGCGGCTACTGTTCAAACGAACGTAGACGCTCACAGGCGCGTTGACGGGCGTTGGCATACTGCTGTAGATAAGGGAAAAGGGCTTCACCAGTTTAAATCTCCAAAACCAAATGGGAAAATCTAGATGTGGAAATGGCTCACGATTCTGTTGAGGGGCCCTTGAACCAGGCACTTAACTGTTAACAGTGGACCTGCATTCTGGGCAGCTTCCCACTGAATGTGAGTGAGTGTGGGAATGTGAGGAGGGGGTATTGCTAAAAAAGTGCATTCTGCTTGGGAAACAAGAGTTTTTAACCAGGAGCTATGGTGATGACACAAACACACAGTGGAAAGACATTTCTGGTCAATTATATATTCTTCACAAAGTAAATACCAAATTACAACACAATTTCTCACTTACTGATTTAGGGACCTCAGAAATCAGATGGGTTGGTAAAGAAATTGTTTTAACCGCTATTGCTAATTTGTTACACCAGCATGAAGAACACGGGATGTTGTGAGGATCTGTACAAGTCTGTGTGTGTGAGTGTGTGTAGGGGGGTTTGGAGCATGTGCTTGTTAGGGAGTAGCAGATGCAGAAAACTAATCTGGTGGGTCCCCCATAATCTGCCAGGTTTCCGTGTGAGTCTTTGTCTGTGTGTGTGGTGTGTGTGTGTGTGTGTGTGTGTGTGTGTGTGTGTGTGTGTGTGTGTGTTTTCTGGTCACCAGACAAGCCCCTGTAGCGTGCTCTGCTTTGCTCTGCATTTATCCCCTAAACCACGCCCAAGCACTGTGAGCGGATGCTTCTGCCATAACTGCGCTTTGAGTCAGAAAGTTAAATACCCCCACGTTCCTACTCCCACACACGTACATACGCGCACACACAGGAACACACACACACAGATCTGATCCTATTAGCAATTACATCACTGACACACTGGCACTCACGTGTGGCCTACTTGACTAGCAAAAGAACATGACGGACAATGTGTCAATCCTCTCTGTCAGGATCTCGTTGAAAACAGCAACTTGTTGATTCTCCCATTAACATGTGTGGTGTGTGTCAGTGTCAAATCAGTCTCATACACTGAAATGCATCAAATACAGAAATGTTGTTAGTTATAGGGACTATTTTACCTCGCGCCTTGACACTTTTGTAGGAAAACATTAAAGCTACAAACATTTCTGTGGCATGTGTTCATGTTCTGTGGCATTCTATAATTTCAGCCCTATCCTGGCTATACTGGTTTGATCTCATGTGATCAGAACAGAACCAACCTTGATTCGCTCATCTTTCTTTCTAGACAGATGTAAAGGAAAAGCGGGATGGCTGCTTTAACTATTTGCAGTAACATGACCAAACGTTGGAATGTCGGACCGAAAGTTGAGGAATGTAGTTCTTAAAATCAAATGAGCTGCAGCCAAGACATTTTAAGGGATTCATTTTAAATAATATCACCACACTCCATTCCACAATTTTTTGCCGAAGTCTTACCTCCACCTCGCAGGTGAAGTCGCTCCCGTCCAGGAGGGTCACGTGACACACCACGAGCTTCATCTTAGTCTTCCTCACCAGGCGAAGAGGAGACTGGAAAATGGAGGTCTGGCTTTCTCCTCCTCCTCCCTCCTCTTCACCTTCCACGTCCTTCTTCTGCTCCTCTGCTTCTTCTCCCTCTGTTGTCACCTTGGCCTCTTCAGGACTTTTCTCAGCACTCTCTTCCACCTTCTCTTCCTTGGCAGGCTGACGGAGATTGCAAGAAAAAAGGAGACAGCTTATGTCAGACCACAGATACACCCACTGCGGCTGTCATGTAAAAGCTTACAATCTTCTTAAAAAGTCATAATTTGTTCAGTAGCATGAAGTAAAATCACCTAAAATCTGACTGTTTGTCCAAACTAAGTAAGAGGGAACACTGTTTTCTCTCTATCACTCTCCTTTGGTAATTCCCCCTCTAGTCTGAATCTGCTCTTAGAAACTGCAGGCGTTTCTTTTGGCCTGATTACTGAAATACTGATGTCACTGGGTGGGCCTGGGTGCCTTAATGTGATCACTGGATGGAACAGTTTATGTGTGTGCATGTGTATGACGGAGAATGGCTTTGTGTGTGTGTGTGTGTCTTTTTCTCTTGGCTGAGGCAAAGAGGAAATTTGTTTAGGCAAAGGACTCTTCCCCAGTTTACTGTTGGTAGTGGTTTTAGTAGTGGTTTCACCTCTGTGATTACTAACTAACTCGCAGCAGGGAGTAACACTCATGTTGACATGTGTCAGCAAGCAAAAATGTTGCTCTCTATTCACAAGAGAATAGTCTGGTTCAGCCATTCCTTGTTATGTCAATCCAGTTATTTAATTAGCAGACAACTAAGTACAGGCATATCTTCTGAAAAGCAGTATAGTTACGTGTGATGCTCCCCTTCTTAGTCAAATGATGATGTTGGCCAAGAAATAGTCCAGCAATAACGCCATCTTTTGCACATACTACACAAACAGGATAATGTGTAAATAAGGTGGATTTTGTTTGGACTGAGCCAGGATAGCAGCTTCCCCCTATTTGTAGTCTTTATGACAAGCTAAGCTACCTGGCTGGTGGTTGTAGCTTTATATCTAGCATACAGATATAAGAGTGGTATCAATCTTCTCCTTGAACGTTCCACAAGAAAGTGCATAAAGGTAGAGGTTTCCAAGCCCTTGTCCCTGGACCAGTGCCTGCATCCAGATCATCTGCTACTGGGCAGCAAGGAAACCATATGATTCTGCATAAAAGCTGAATAATAATTACAGGCTATTACAGGCTAATTTTGTTGGAATTAACTTGGCTCCATCTTTTAACATTGAGCAGTACATGAAATCTGTGTCTGGCCTGTGGAGACAAATTACCCTCTGTATGACCAATACCTCAGTGTCTGCACTGGCGTTGGAATGAGATTCTGCTTCTTTTTCCTTCACTTGCTCCAACTTCACTGCCTCCTTCTCTTCTACTTCCTCTGCGTGACCGTTCACTTCTGGGGCAGGCCCCTCTTCTTCCTGTGTCACCTTGTTAATGGCTTCCTCTGCGGGTGGGACCTCCTTGGTTGGGGAGGTCTTCATGCGTCAGCGGAAAAAAAAAACAGACATTAAAAACCCAACTTACATGTTATGAATGGAACAGAAAATGATGCTTGATGATTTAAGCAAGGTTTTCTAATTAGCCATGACGTTATAATAAGGCTATAATAAGAGCTTTACCTGGCTCTGAGACTTCTGCTTCTTAAGCCATGTTGGCAAGTATCGAGATATTCCTTTTCCCTCTTTCCCCTCTTTCTCCTTCTCCTTCTCTTTTTCCTTCTCCTCTCCCTCAGCGTTGGCTACTTCCTGGGTTTCTTCCGTGGCCTTCTCCGGCTGAGCAGCTGACTCCTCGCCTTTCTCCTTCACCTCCGTCTCAGAGCCCGCTTCTGTTGTCATGGTGGCACGTCAACCTGCACGGCGGGAAAGGAGAGCAATGGAAAGGTGTTGGATTGTATTTCAATTCCAGGTATCACATAGTGACAAAATTATTCCAAACATTTATCACTTGTTTTATATTTTTTCATATTTTTTCATTTCGGGTTTATTTTACTGGATCATCCTAAAAAAAGAAAGGAGATTCTGTGGCATTTTGTTTTACTCTGCTAGTATATCAGAGAGAAAAATCAGACTGCCACACTGCACAAACATTAATTTTTCATGGCACACAAGTTGTATTTTAGTCTGGAGTATCTTTTATAAATGAGCCACGTGGTTTTTCTGTGAGAGGGATCAATTTTCCCCTTTACAATGGGAATAAGACAGAATGGTAGATAAAGAAAATAGCTCCGGAAATATAAAGATATTAGGTACTGCAGTCACATCATGTAGGGAATATAAAACAAAAATTGAATATATTAGGCTTATATAAGTGAGCTGAATCTGACCCTTTGGCTCACAGCTGTTAGCACATGAGCTCATAGCTGCTTCAAACATTAGCTCTTGGATTGATACACAAAAACACAAGAGTTTAGGATGTCATTATGTCACACAATGCATTTCATCTGGGTCAACAGCTGGTTACAAGGAGTTGCACACATTTGTGCACACACACACGCACACACAGTAAAAGGGAAATTACTCAAGTCTTAATATCTGAGTCATTGGTTTTACCCTGCAGCTGTGGTCAAGACACACATACTTCAACCCAAATATCTTTGGCAGCACTGTCCACACACACGCCATCAAAGCAACACACATAGATATTCAGCATGACACTAATTTGTTGATAACACTGGGTGGCCATGACATTGGTCTTGAGGGGAAGTTGAGGTCAGAATGTGCCAACCTAACCACTAAGGGTGTCTACCTGCACACATGGTCTGTTTGGCTATGCTGTGTGAGTGTTTGAACACATGCAGCTTCAGCCTCAGGGTTAAGCCCGATTCACACACTGTGAAGTCATTGTCATTCAGTCCTTTCAACCTCTTTTAGCCCATTTCTCCTCACATTATGTCTCTCTGGCCCTCTCCCTCTAATTCTATTATTCATTATGTTGTGTGCATTTTACTGTCTTACACCTCACCTTCGATAAGAGAGGGACACACACACACACACACACACACACACACACACACACACACACACACACACACACACAGTGCAGCAGTGGTGTGTAGGGAGGGGGCGGGAGTAAAAATAGAACAGGTCTCCTTACGCATGATCGGCTAATGAGGTAGGGAGGGGAGGAGGGGCCATGGATGGAGAGAGGTGTGTGTCTAGGTGTGTGTGCAAATGTCAGAGAGGCAACACTGTTATGTGCTTGTGCAGATAAGGCAATAAAGGACAAATATAACCGACTTACATCTCATAAAGAGGGAAGCCCAGTGACATTACTCAACATTACAAACAGAACTCAATCCCACTGGTTCTTATTAAAGATGTAGATATTGAAATTGGGTCACAAACACATTTTTTAATCATGCCATCAGCGTGGCTGTGGGGATGGTGATGTCAGCCTGTCTGTCAGATGATGGTGCAGTCCACCACTTTGGCCCTGAAATACTGAAATATCTCAACAACTATTTGATGGATTGGCATGGAATTTTGTACAGACATTCATGCTCCCCTGAGGATGAACTGCAATAATTTGGCAATGTCCTTGTGATCCCTTAATTCTTCATCTAGTGCCATCATCAGGTCAGATTTTCAATTTGTCTAATACTAGTTTATGACCAAATGCCTGCAAAACTAACGACATTTACATACTTCAGTTGCACTTTAACTTGCATGCTAAAATGCCATTTAAGATGATGAACATGGTAAACATTATACCTAAAATTATAGCTCAAACTTCAGCATGGTAATGTTGTAATTTTGAGCATGTCAAAATGCTGATGGTGCTCATGGCTGGAGACTCTTAGTCTTGGGAAAAAGGCTTAGTAATTTAACTTAAAATTTCAATTACTGCCTCGTGGTTCTATGCCTCCACCAACCAGTCAAGTTGCAGTTTACATCCATGTCTGTCCAGACTCCTATAATATATGTAGTGAATACTTTGAAGGAATTCATTAAAAGGTATTAGGTGTATATTTTGGTGAAAAGAGAGTTATCACTCATGTATGATTCCAGTGAATCATTGCCATTGAGAAACATGCTGTCTTGATCTAGAGACTTGTTTTTCATTGATAGAGAGAGAACAGTGCATGTATGTAAGGACAATCTCTGCTGAATGAATCCATCCTGAACCACTCTGGCACTGATCAAAGTGTAGCTGTGTACTATGCAGACATGATGGCACTGTTACACAGGGGTTTAAATGTGCAAGAAAGGGGGATTTGTGAAATGGATGAAGTGTGCAGGCTGCCATCTGTGCACGGGAGCCAAATAAATTTTACAACAGCATGAGCATATTTTTGTCCCTGCGTACGAGGCAGTGGATTTGCCCAGTTCGCTCTTTCTTCCAACCCTAAAGTAGAGTCATCAAAACAGGTCTGATACTACCTACTTATTGCCATTGTCACCTCTAAGACACTGTGTTTCTCAATGAACTAGCCAGCAGTGGATGCATGAGTGTGTTTGTGTGAGCTGGCATCAGAGTGCAGCTTTTTGCAAGATGTTGGTCACGGCCACTTTGGTCTGCTTTAAACCGGCCCCCTCTCTCTCTCTACAACCGTTTAACACCAGGAACCTTGTTCTACCTCTCTCACAGCTTTATAACTCACCCTCTCCTGCCTCTCCATCTCTTTCTATCTATCTATCCAGGGTGCCTCTTTTCTCTTTTTCACTAAATCTCTGCACTCATCTCTCTCCTCTCTCAATCCCTTTCTTCCGGGCCCCCTTTCAATCCCCTCCAATCGTCCGCCCGCATTATCTCCCCCTAAACCCCTCCTCTGTCTCCCTTCTTCCCACAGTCCATATAAACAATAGCAGTGACATTATTACAGCCTCTTTTCATAAACATTCATATACACACACTGAATGGTTTATGGCAGTAAAAGCATCTGTGTATCATCTAATGTAAGGCAGCTGGCAGTCTATTCTTGTATTTGACTGAGCTACAACTGTGACAGTTTCATATGAAAGGGGTCAAACGTGGGTTGCTTTTAGTAGACCTGTGTCATCTCCTATATGTAGGGGTTGAACTATTGTCAGATGCCAGTGTTCGGTTGTTGCATCAAGAAAGAATCTCTTCACATAGAATTTTTCTAGAAGTGAGTACTGTAATAAGTCGTGTGTTGTTGGGACGTTTTATCCGACAATTTCACATTTCTGGAGATTCAAGATAAACACAAACTCCGAAACAGAGCAAGTCTTCATGAGAGGGATGTTTTTTCTGATTCAACTGTTTCTCTATAACACTCACTTAGCATATCCCAACCTTTTTCTCATCTTATCATTACTTAAAGGCTTACATATTTGCTGGTGGCTTGCTACTGAAAGCAGCTTATCAGTATTTATTTTAGTTTGTGTTTTTTCTCAATCTTATTATTTACTCGACTCAATCAGATTATAATATGTTTCCTTGACACAAATTACACTAAGTATTTCATGAACAGCTGCTGCACATGACACACAGCAAAGATGAAAAATTAACTTGCACAGGGACTGATAAGGACCTTGCCAGGCCCCTGTCACCTTTACCTCAGTAAACAGTTCCTTTAGGCTTTACAGCTGCACTACACAAGACACTAAATCTATCCTTCCACCACCTGTCATGTTAGTTTCCGTTTTCCAAATGAATGGTTGACTGAATAGTTAAATGAGGTGATGCACACAACTAATGGCCTTACCTATTGTTGCTTCTGTTGCTCTCTCTCTCTCTCTCTCTCTCCCCCTGCCACTCCTTTCCTTTTGTTTCTTCTCTTTACTTCCTACTTCTCACTTTCAAAACCTCTATCTTTCCGTTTACCACTCTTCCGTTCGTTCCCCCAGCTCTTAGCGAACGCCTGCCCTACAAAACTGTCATTGCCATTTTCTCTCCTCCATCCTCTCCTCTCTCCCTCAGAGCTCTGCGCCTGCTTCCCTCGAGACTATCGCTCGGAGAAACAAGGGCAGAAAGCGAAAGAGAACGGGGTGGGGGCGGGGATGGTGAAGAAGAGTGTGTGAAAGAGAGGAGATGAGCAGAGGCAGAGGAGGAATAGAGATGGAGAGAGGTGAAAGATGGATGGATGAAGAGGAGAGAGAGGAGAGATAAACCACAACAGTGTATGCCTAATGTGCTGGATTACTAAAGGAAACCAGCATAAACACAATCCCTTAGAGAATCTCCACAACACTGGGCCATGACTTCACATTCTTGGCCTGCAATATTTTGCAATCACATAATAAAATACTAAGGAAAAAACATTACTGAATAAATAAACAGACAGAGACCTCTCAGACAATAACACCAGAGAAGACGCTCCACCCACCAGATTCTTCTGTTTTGGCTAAAAATCCCTGCGGTGAGAGCACTGCTGACTTTTATATACACTTTTACTGACCAGATTCCCCAAATGAGACCATTTACCTCATTTCCACATTTTAAGTGTTGCTGTTTTTAGCCCTCACGCTGTCGCAAACACCATATTGCAATCGCGTAAGTCAAACAAATGCGAACGCTACGGCTCTCCCTCTTACAACTTTATTGCTGTCTGACTGGATTTTAGAGGCTGTTGTCAGAGCAACAACAACTTCCTGACCTGGCCTGCGGCCGAGAGATAAAGTTTTATGAGAGACAGACACAGGGGTGAGGGTCAAAGTCAAGAAATGGAGAGAAGGGACAGAGTTAACTCAGTGGCTTCAATGGATTTTACGTTTGTGTTCTTTTACTATGTGATAAAGCAGATGTGACAACTCTCAGTCGAAATAAAAAATATATACATACATACCCGCCCACCCCACTTTGAGGGGCAGACTGGGGACAAAAGGGGGAGGAACTGGTCTCCATTCATGGACTACAACTATAAATCCCCATGGAGACAAGAGATTACCACAGGAAAAATACAGATTAGTGGACGAGCGTAGAAGTGACAATAGAGATTATTACCATGCATAAACCCATTTCAGACCACATCAGATTTACTGCAGATATTACATGGTGGACCTACAGGAACTGCTTCCCCTCCCTCCTCTCATCTTTGCTAATGCACCACACCCACTAGAGAAGGGTGCTTGGCTTACAGCAGCCCTATAAACGATACTAATGATGCTTGTAACCATCCGCTCTCTCATTTTCTGTCAGCCCAGACACTGTACTAGCTGCTGGTAGCACTTGTTCCATGTTGTGTCGAGCTGTTTAATTGTCTCTGTGAATTCCAAAATACAACACCAGCAAACCAAGTTACTAAGCTTCTATTATTTGATCCTCCATCGAGGCAATCCAGGGAGGAAAAACTACCGTATTAGAGCTGCAACAATTAGTCCATTATTCAATCGAAAACCATCTCAATTAATTGCATCAGTCATTTTTCAAGCAAAAATGTCAAACATTTTCTGGTTCCAGCTTCTTAAATGTAAGGATTTGCTGCTTTTCTTTGATATTCATGATAGTAAATGAAAAATATAAATGACTTAACGATCAATCGTGAAAATAATCAACAGATTAATCCATAATTAAAACAATTGCAAACACATCTCAGTTGTTTAGATTTTGGCTCTGGCACAGTTAGATGTCATTTCCAAACTCAGTCCCACCTAAGAGGGCTCTGATGGGCTTGGGTGTTTTTTCCAAATAAGGAAACAGCCATTAATGAGAGAAACACAAGCCTCTGAGTGGCTCGATAAGATCTGAGATCTGGGCCTTGATTCAGAGGTCTGGAACCAGGCTAACCAGCATGTGAAAGTGGTAACAGGTGCTATTATATCATAACATTATACAGCTTATCCAGGGATATGTGTGTGTACACATGTGTGCATGGGTGCTCCGCAGTGAGGACTTTGTGTGTAAGCTGTCAGAACCAGCTGGTTTCGATCTCATGTCACAACACACACACCCACACAAGACTGCCTGCATTGAAGATGTACTGTAATTATATCATATCTAAATCCCTCCCAACACACACATATACACAAACCGTTTTAATTTCAATTCAGCACGGTAATATTGAATGAATATGGGTGTACCGCCCAAGCTGCTCACAGTCCCAATACTGATCAATGTCTGTCAGTACAAAGTCATGTCAACAGTGTGGAAGTATTTTCAAGTGTCCAAAATAGCAATATTTAAAACGATTGCTCAGTGTCAGGCATTCGAGGAAGAGCCAAATCACATTCCTTCAACGCTTCAAATTTAATTGCTCCTCTTAAGAGCTGTCATTCTGATCATTATCACAAATTTGTGAAGAACAAAAATAAAGAGGCATCAGTGTCAACAGCAGTTTTTTTTTTTAAATTTTGCCCAGTGAATGTGTCCATTTTGAATAGCATTATATTTTATGTCTGCATCTGCCAGTGAGCCATCACAATGAGAGTAGGCTTAATAGTATATTAATTCCACTACAGGAGAAACTTGATGTTCAATTAGGTGGAAAAAATATGTGCATATATTGGTATCGGACAAAATGAGTTGTAATATATTGGCAAAAATCTGATATTGTTCATCCCTAGATATCATTAATTGCCATTTGTTAACAGCCACAGTTCACTTGATCGTTTGTATTCCAATTGACTACAAAAGTTGTTTCTGACAGCTGGTGTCCACGGAGTGCAATGAGTTCCAATAAACGAAGCATTGGAAATCGATTGGCCATCATTCAGCTGAGACTAATGAATTAGAAATCCAATCCAGCAGATCGCACTGGGACATCCCAAAATGCTGAACACTGACGCAACAAACTAACAGCTTTTCAAACTATTCCACCACAGCTCAGCAGCTGACAGTTACTGAGTCCCGGTTTGGTTTTGAAATAACCACACACATCGACGCAGAGTGCAGAATCCTAATCTGTGCTGTTCTCTTGTACGATCTGTCCATCTGTCACGCAATGACACATGTATACACACACAGATACACCAAACACACAGATATGCGCACACAGCGGCGCACTCACATAAATGGATTCCAAAATATGTGTAAACACACAGACAGAGAATCACTGATAAGCACACTAGCTATCGGTTTGCATTGTCAATCATCACACAGATACACACACACATGCACACATTCACACACACGGGCTTGTTGGTGTGAAAATTCGGAACATGCCTGTCCCTTTACACTGCACTCTGACCCTCAAACTGAGGATTACACAAAGGATAATCCCTGTGTATGTTTGCATGTCTGTCTGTCTGCCTGTCTCTCTGTCTATCCATTCATCCCTTCATCTTACTCTCCGTCCGTGCCTGTGTCTTCTATCCCAGCTACACCTCACATCGACACCTTGCTGCACATGCACTGACACAAATTCTCCCTGGTGTCTCTCTGCTGCCTTCAGTTTGAGCTTAGCAAATGAACGGTCAGCTCATAAGGTATGTTTAAATGGCTGATACTCTGTCATTACGTTTGTTACCGTATCATTACTGTCAGCTCATAACTGCTATTGTCAGCTGCAAAACTATATGGCAGTAAAACCATTGAGTTTTACTCTTCAACAACACCAACACGCTCTATCCAGCCTCCGTGCTGCTATAACTACTATAAATACTGCCCGTTCTTCCTCATTCAACCGTAATAGCATGTCCTTCACCACCAAGCGTTGATTTAATGATAATATATGGATGCAATGTCTCACTATTACTCTGTATTACCATTTAACTTCGCATCAGTTTTTGTTTCATTAATGCTTTTCTTGCTAAGTGGAGACGATGTTCAATCAATTTCTTTTTGCATTATTGGTTAGAAATTAATTATACTTGTGAGAATTTTGGATGGTGAAAATGGTGAAAAAAAAAAAACTGGCTGTTGATGTCAGAAAAGAAATGTATTCACAACTACTAACGTTCAATCAAATCTAAATTCATTTTATGAACCCTATCTTCTAGCCTATCTAAGTCTCTCTCTTTCTGTGTGTGTGAGAATAATGGGTCAGCTCATAACTACTATTGTTAGCTGCTAAACTCCCCCATTCAACGATTAAAGCAGTCAGGCATGAGTGCCTGTCTGTGTGAATGTGTGGGTGTGTGTGTGTGTGTGTGTGTGTGTGTGTGTGTGTGTGTGTGTGTGTGTGTGTGTGTGTGGGTGCGTTGTGTGTGCGAGACAAAGAGCGAAAGTATGGGTGGGTCACACGAGTGCACACGAGGGGAGATGCAGTTTAATGTGTGTGTGTGAGAGGGAGCGAAAAAGTCGGAGAAGAAAAGAAAGCAGGCATTAGCTGGGAGGAGAGAAAGAGCGAAAGAAGAGAGTGAAAGAAAAAGAAAGAGAGTGAAACTGGCGGTGAAAGCACACACAGCTCGACGCCATCTCTCCCCAGAGCAGCAGTGGGTGTGGTGCTACTATGGCGATTTACATCCCATAGAGGGTGAAAACAACAGGTGCTCCGGCAAAACAAATGACTTCATGGGCATCAAAACTTGTAATTAGAGCTGCCCAGTGTGGCAAGTTGATGAAGTGAATAACATCCTACACTTCTGGCAATGAGGAGATATGTGAGGACCAACAAGTGTTGATCACAGTCAACAAATGTTTCACCGGGTTTCCCCTCAGACTTTGGCAGTGGAGGTGCCCCACCTTGCCTGAAATAAAGAGAGCCTCTTTAGAGAGCTTATTAAGCCTCAGGGAAAACAAGCAAACAACATGCTACATCCCACAGTAAAAGCTCTTTATTATTACAAACCTGATTTTGAAAAAGTTGGGACGCTGTGTGAAACATAAATAACACACAATGTCATAATTTGCTAATCTTTTCTGACATATAATCACTTGAAACTAGTACAAAAACAATATAATTGATGTTTTACCTCATCAGCTTCATTGTTCTTTGTAAATATCTGCTCATTCTGAATGTGAACATGTTTCTAACAAGTTGGGACAGGAGCAACAAAAGACTGTGAAAGTTGTGGACTGATCCAAAAACACCTGTTTGGATCATTCCACAGGTAAACAGGTTCATTGGTAACAGGTGATAGTATCATGATTGGGTATGAAAGGTTCATCCTGGAAAGACTCAGTCGTTCACAAGCAAGGATGGAGAGAGGTTCACCACTTTGTCGAACACATGATAGTATAAAGGAGATTACTACATGGACTCAGGAACACTTTGTAAAACAGTTGTCAGTAACAGGTTTTTACTACAGGTTGTAGTAAAAAGATCTGCGTCAAGATCTGATAAGATAAGATATTCCTTGATTAGTCCTACAACGGGGAAATTTATGATTGATACAGCTCTGCAGGCGATTTTGTTGATCAATCTCTGTTTGATTCAGCTCTGCAGGTGATTTGACTGATCGATCACATGTTACATTCACTTCACACTAATTCATCAGAACAGCATAACAGAAAAAAGAAAAACCCCTAAGCTTTCACAGACTGAGCAAAGTAGAGACAACCTTTAAGGCTGTGCATAAGGTTGAATATGTGTTGGGTGTGACCATGCATGCTGCATCAGTAAATACAATGTGTGAATAATGTAGCAAGCTTGGTGAGTAGGACTTGCTCTGCAATGACGTAATAGTGAGAACGTAAAGACTCCGACACTAATGCCAACTCACAGCTGCCTGTCATTAATTTTCTAACTACTAACCTTAAACCCTAACTCTAAAATTAGACATTCCCCTTGCGAACACCACAAGATGTCCTCATTTTTAGAACCTCATCCTGTTTTCTCAATTACTGAGTCTGCACACACACACACATACACATACGCCGTTACATGAAATATGTTGTAGCAACCAGCTCTTCTCAGGCATCAGGTCAATGACATGTCCAGACAGATTATTTAGGCGCCTGGCATCAGTTAATCCCAGACCGGTGACCTCTGACCCCTAACCAGGAAACAGGAAGTGTGGCAAAGGGGGCAACTTCAAACCCCTTCTCATGTTTCACTCGGATAATCTTTATCTTCAATTTTTAGCCACATATAAGTCTCAGTATCTGTGTGTCTCTCTCATTAGGAACCTGTCATCAGAAAAACAGGAAATGACCAGAGTGCAAAACATCCGTACAATAACGTTTTTGTATTGCTCTCTCTCTGAACGTTTGTGTTCTCTGACTGATCATAAGGAAACTCACACCTATCTTTGACCTTTTCCGCACACATAGGCTATACTGTAGCATGCTGAACAAGCAGACAGCCAAAGTCCCACCTCCTCTCTATAATTCAATGGTTATTCTCATAGTGGGTTTGTTTATTCAGTCAGCCTGAAATATATTTTCCGTCCATATTAAGATAAGATATACCTTTATTCGTCCCACAGTGGGGAAATTTACGATGTTACTTTCTAAGCTAAAGTAGCAACTACTGCTGTTCTGTCTATCATCAAACAAAATCTATCTATTAGATGTTAGTAAATTATGGCAAAAATCATAATCACGATTATTTTGGTGAATGTTGAGTTCAGGATCATTTAACACAATTACTCATTACGAATTCATGAAACTTCATGAATTAAAAAAAAAAAAGAGTGTTATATGTTTTATAATAATAAAATATAATAATAATAATAATGTAATAAAAAATGTATGATATAATAAATATAAAAGAGAATTTAATAAATTACACATATTATAATGTCATTTTATTTGGTAGCTAAATTGTGATAAAAGGACTGCTGAAATGAAAGGATGCACAATAATCACATTATTTTGATTATCTTGTTTTCATAATCATTGGAAGCCAAAATCATACTTGAAAACAAAATCTAATTTATTGCCCAGCCTTTAGATTAATATTCTTAGATACACAATAAAGACATCTATCCCCCTGAACCCCCCTTTGTCTCAGCCCACCCCCTTTCTCATGTACTATATTTTGACCTGTGAGAAAGACATGTCTACCGACCCTGCTTTCTGTCTGAACTTCCTCCTCACGCACAAACACAAAAGTTCACTGGCTTCTTTACACTCTTTCCAAAATGTTTTACAAACTTCAGAGCTTCTCAAAGGCTACTAATGAGAACAAGTAAGCTGGTCTGCACTCGCTCTCAACCCTGTTGCCCCAGACACTCCTCTCCCCTCACTTCCTTCTCCTCCCCTCATCCCTTCCTCTTTATCGCTCTACCCTGGTATCCCACCTCCTCTGCGCTCCCCCTCCTCTTCTCTCCTCGAGCCCTGCCTGATTCTTTTTTTGACAGCCAATGAATGAATGATCAACACATGATGAATGAAGTAAATGAATGAATGGTTAAATTAATTACATGATGAATGAGCGAATCCATCAATCAGACAAAGAATGAATGACTCAATAAATGAATGACTAATAAAATTAAGAAAGTCTTTTGTTTTACCAGATACCATCCGACAGCAGACTTAATTCACCACAAACATGTAAAACACAGATCTGAAGCCAGCTATCTCTTTCAAAAAACAGATATTTTAATGAAAGGTAACATAGGCTAGGAATTCAGTTCAAGATAATGCTGTCTAATAATGAATAAGGAATGTTTGTGAACACAACCGTAAAACCTATATTCTCAATAATGATCAGCTGGCAATGTAGAAAACATTTACTTTTAATCTAAAAATCTAACTGGAATTATACACACATAAACCTGTAAGTTATATGGTTGAAACAAAAGATTACACATTTAACACTTGTTGTGTTGAGTGAATGTGTAGAGCTGCAAAAATGAGTGGATTAATGATTCATTAATGACCTGAAAATTGGTCATCAACATGGCAACCCATTTGATAAGCATGATTTGATGCCTTTTCTTGTCATATCTGAATATCTTTGTGCTTTTGATTGCTGGTGAAAAAGAACTAGCTATAGAAATGCTTAAAATTTGAGGATGGGGATTTGTAATGGACGCCTTTCTGTCATTTAATAGATAAAATGATTAATGGATTAACTGAAATAACCCGAAGATGAATCAACGATGAAAGTCACTTTAGTTAAACAGTTGAAGCCATTGGAGCTGACTTTTAAAAATCGCTTTTGAAAAATTGCTTTGAGGTGTCAATGAATAGTCACCACACTACAAAGGATGTTTAGCTCACATATCAGTATTTAAGGCACAATATTATCCATTTTTCCTCTGATAGAAACCTCAGTGCCAACATTTCCTCGTTTTGCTCCCCAAGATGTGGCCTTTAAGAAGATGAAGGCTCTGGCCCGTCCTGCCATGCTCTGTTCAGCCTCTCTCTGTGAGAATGTGACCCTATGCTGATTAATCTGTTTTTAACTATGTTTGGCCCTCTGCCAAAGCCACAGGCCCACGCTCTCTCTCTCTCTGTTTTTTATTCTATCGCTTCTTTCAGAGCTGGACACTTGCTGGGGAAGGCAGTTTGCCCTCTCTTTCTCCCTCTCTGGTGTAAAATGTTCCCCTTCAACACAAGGATTTTCTATTCTCCTCTAATAGGACCTCTTATTTAAGAAAACAACATGACTCTTCTAATCCACTAACTCTATCTTTTTGACTCTATTAAGCTTGTTGGTTCAGCGTGGTTAAGTTACACCATAACTCAAAGGCTATTACAATAACGCTTCTGCATTTTTTGGCATTTCACTGACCCTCTTACCTACCTCCCCCTTTTTGTCCCCTCCATCACACAGCCCTTCTACATCTCTATCCCTCTTTCACCCTCCCCACCTCGCCCTCTCACCCGCCCTGCTTCCCTCATTGTCTCCGTAGAGGTAATAAGCTGAACATTGCATTACAGTTTCCATTCATCCATGCCTCTCTGATCTTCTCTGCGTGAATGCTAGTCCTGCGTGCCCGCTGGCCGAGCGGCTCTGAAAGCTAGAGGCTAATACTCCGCGGTCACGGCTGAGTGCTACACTGTAGAATATGTCCACCTTGGTAATTGTTGTGACTGTCCCAATGTCACTACAATCGTGGAGGAGATGAAAGCCTTCAATTGTGATTTGTACTTACAGCATTAAACCACTCTGACAGACAAGAAGAGGATGACATAATGTGCTAATCCACACTGTAACCGACTATTATTTAGGAAGAAACACTGACTTTAAGAGTGAATGAACTTTTCTCTGTATATGTTTCTTTTTATGCCAGAACTAGTCATTCAATCCGATGTGGGACAGTAGGGCCATCTACGTGTGTGCCTGAGTTGATGTGACGTGTTTTGCTCCTGTTGAACCGACAGGGTCAGGATGAAAACACACACATGCACACACACAAACACACACACACGGGGATGTTCCCATAGCCTTTCCGAATGGTTAAGCAATATCTCTCACTCTCTCTGTCGCTCTCACTCAGACTCTCTTCCTCTCTGCTCGGTTCTGCAGTTCCTCTTTTCTCCTTTTGTCGCTCCATCTCCAGTTTCCCATTTTCCTATTTTTGTCACCCTGTGTCTCTTCTAGGAAAAACCAAAGGTGATCAAGCCACTAACAGTTAGATCCTCCCCCTCCATTGAGAACATTAAAACCTGTCTAAAGACCCACCTCTTTTATTTTATTTATTGTTTTTGCAATGCTGTTTGTGGCTGTGATTGTATCATGATATTCTATCTTTTATTCATTTACTTATATCCTCTTACTTATATCTGTGTCTTAATCATTGCTGTGTTTTTGTTGGATTGTAATCATTAATCGGATAATCCTATAATTTAATCTCTCTGCAAAGCACTTTGGTCAATGTTTGTTTTTCATGAATGTGCTCTATAAATAAATCGACTTGTCTTGCTGTTCAAATGGAGTATCGTGTGAGAGTCTGTATGTGCACTTGTGGTGTTTTCCTTAAAAGAGTGCAGCAGTGACAACACATTAAAAACTGTCATAAAACTGAAGTTATAGAATATGAAAGATGAAACTATAAGAAGCATGATTCAGTTTTACTGTCCCCTTAACAGAAAGTAGACAAATTAGTCTTTTTATTTCAATGCAGAAAAGACACCTACAGGAGATTCTTAATTATCAATGAACTTGTTTTCAGCTTTATTAAACTACTACTGTCACTGTCTAAGACTTTTGATTTGAAACTTTGAAATTTTATGGCGTTGGAAAAACCAAGCCACTAAAAATGCATCTGAAAACATAATTTCATAAAATACACAGATCCCAAAATGACTGTAAATGCATGGTTTTTGCCTGACAACGACAACATTGAGAGGAAAAATGAAATCATGCACTCATCCTAGCTAACCCTGTGTTAGTTCCAGATACCTTTAATGAGCAGATTCTCCCACCAGAACAACCAATTAAGGCTTCTCTCATTAGTGGGTTTGACAGAGCCACCACTGTTCTACACATCCTGAGAGTCTGAGAATGAACATGGGCCCCGATGATTATAGATAAACTATACACACAGAGAGGGGCCCGACAGGAAAAGCACACCAGGGTGACAGAAGGTGCTCACTGCTGGATTTCCCTTATGGCTTCCCAAACCAAGAGTCCTTCCTGCTTACACTAAGTTTGTGTTGAGTCGTAAATGTATCAATGCATATTCTTTATTCTAACTACATCATGAAGGCTTCAATCTATATTTCAGTAGATTTTCTTGTACTTGGCTGTAAGTTCACCATCACGTGCTGCTGTATTACTGTAAATGAACTCAACACCTGTAACCCAATACAAAACCAAACAATAGCAGAGCAGAAAATAATACCTTTGTGAAACATGTGATGTTCAATAGCTGCTAAGACTATAGCGAGCGAGATGTTAAAGCTGTGTTGTTGAGCTTGTATTATTTTTGGATTATTTGTCTACACTGTCAAACTGATCAGGAGGAAGACATCTGTAATGCCAAAAGACCTGAGAAAAAAAAGAATCTTAGAAAGTGTGTTTGTTTAAGTCAGTTGTACATAAATCATAAAAATGAAGTAAGAAGTCGCCATGAAAATCATTGGGCGGGTAGCTCTAAAACTCATTCTCACGTTAATGGAGCTGATGGGCTGTGTGGCTGGATGGAGGGTGACTCTGTTATGTAATTCGTTCAATTCCACAGGGTTTCCACTCTTCTCATAGAGAGGCTTAGGTTTGTGCAGAAAGATTATAGTCTTGTTCTTCATTTTGAAACAAACAGAGATGGACTAACACAATGGAACACAAAGACCATGATAGAGAGAATTTAGCGTGACATCCTCTAGTCTAGTTTATGGCCATCACATTACAATAAATGGTTATGCAAAGTCAAACAGGATCTGGGATCTTCAGAAGGGATTCTTGGGTATTTCAGTGCGCATCTTCATTGAAAGCAAACACTTCCACACAATAAAGCATGACTAGACATATTGCCTTCTAAAGTCCCACATACTGTACACCACTGCTGTCCATGACATTGTCCCTGACCTGATGTCCTCTTTTCCTTTCTAACCTACCTTCTTTTCCCCCAGAGGAAAAAAGACAAGAAGGCGGGAGGCACTGAAGCGGAGTTGTGCTGATTAAGGTGATGAGTAGTTGGCCACACACACACAGACAGACACACTCATACACACACACACACACACGCACGCGCGAAGACACACAGGCAGACTAATATTAGGGCTATGCTACTAACAACCACCCTTTAATTTAACTCTAAACATCTGCCTGCGTTCTTCTGAGTCACCGTAATGTTGCACCACATCAAACACTGAACTGCACAAAGCAGCTATCAGATAGTTAAATTAATAAAGACAGATACGCTTGTTCAAAAAGAGACAGAAAACATAACAGAAATAGCTTAAGAAGGAGCCGACTGCATTGAGTCTGACTGTGGCACCATACAGACATTGATTTAATTCATAGAAATTGAATTAGGTTGATGTAATAGATATTAGAGCTGCAATGATTAGTTGATTAATTGATTAGTCAAGCAAAGAAAAATAACTGCCAGCTGTTTTGATAATCAATTAATTCTTTCAACCTTTTGCAAGCAAAATTGTCAAACATTTGCTGGTTCCAGCTTCTTAAATGTAAGAATTTGTTGCTTTTCTTTGTTCATTTACAATAGTAAATGAACAGTCTTTGAGTTTTGGACTGTTGGACAAAAGAAACAATATGAAGACATCACTTTGGGATCTGCATTTTTTTCACATTATATAGACTAAATGATTAATCATGAAAGTAAGGGGCAGATTCATTGATAAAAAAATCACCATTTGTTGCAGCCCTAATAGATGCTCACTGACTTTTTACATGTCAGCACAATCTAAAGTCAGTCCAGTCAGTCTGTCAGCTTGTCGGCCTGCCTGCCTATCTGTGTGTGAACCAGTTGAACCCTCACCATCTGTCCAAGTATGACTTCTAAGGCTGTGTATGGGAAACGCACACCCATGCAAAGCACTGTATGTACACACAGTTCTGTCCGCAGACTAATAGTAGTTACAGTATGATGAGTAAACAAGACCTCATTGAAACAGAAACTATGGTGCATTCAAAGGCAGATATGTCAAAACTGAAAGAATATTAAATTAGGTAAGTTTAAAATTCACTTAAGCATTAAAACCAATGATTTACTGCAGAACTGTGCATGTATGGTCTCCATCATCTTCCAGGTACATGATCAAATTGAACACTTATCAAGTAAAACATTTGCTGATAAGGTGAAAATGGAAAGAACTGCTTCCTTTTCTCTGTTTCATGTCAAATTGAATACTATCTTTTCTGGATGTTGGTCAGACTAAAAGCTATTTAACCAGATCTGTTTGGCCTCAGATAAGTTGATATGGGTGAGGTCCTGGCTAAATCATCTTTAAGTTATCAATAAGATAAATAACATATTAATTTCTAATGGATAATACTATTGCACTAATATTAGATCATCTAAACATCTCGACTCTCATCTTTATCAAGAGTATCATAGCCATGAACAGGACATTTCCCAAACATCCTTGTAAACCACTTTCCAGCATAAAACCATATGAAACAAATGAAAATAGTAAAACAACGTGTTCTGGGTGAAACACAGCTTACGCACAAGGGATCAGACACACCAATAACATCGCTGCACAACAACTTATAAATCGGCTTAAAATGAAATGTGGTTGATCTCGGCAGCTTGATGCTTTCAAACAACCACCAGCGACCAAACGAACAAAAACTGTGACGGATTCTTTGAAGAGTCTTTAAACGCAACGTAGCCGCCAACGGTAAAGCATCGTTCACGTACCTACACCAGGAAATACAACCTCCAGTACTAACCTAACGGGGTCTATTCATTTATAAAACCACTCTTAAACACGTCAGATAGGTTGGTTTCACCTACGCTAAACGTTTCCATTAAAAGCTTTGATGCCAACCACATGAAACAGAGTCGAGCCAGACACATGAAAGTAGTTGAGGTGATGATAACAGGGATAATGTGGAGGAAGATAGGCGCCATGAAGCGTCTCTACATCGACTCCAGATAACGGATTTGAGTGGGTGTTTGTTTGATATTTCAGTAACATGTTTCTAGTTATTGTGATTCTTAGTGCAGGTTGAGTTTCTATGTGTGTGTTTAATGCGACAAAATCGACAATAGAAAACGCAAAATACCCGAAAACATTGAACCAACCGCGGTCGCTAATGTGTCCATCACGTGATTTAAAATGTGGTTTAAATGAAACGTTACCTGTTATGATTTTCCAACGATGCGCGTGGGGAACTTTTCCAAACGTGGCCTCTCGCTCTGTTCTCCTCCAAAAAAATAACGCACGTTCCGCAGCCTCCAAAAATCACCGCTTCAGCCCGCACCGACAATCTGGACTCGGCTCAAGGCAGACGTGTCCATCATCCCTCAAGACCCGCCCCGATACAGTGAAAAGCATCTCTTCGCCGTCTCCCATTGGCTCATACGGAATACTGTATTAGATTATGAGATGTGATTGGTCTACCGCGCTGTCCGTCCGTGTCGGAGGGCCGTTCTATGCGGATGTGGCAGCGCTTGTGTGTAGAGGCAGCTCCCTCTAGAGGACGAACAGGGTCGCTGCGATATGTTGATGATGTGGGTCACTGTTTTTGCTGCCATTGAAAGAGGAGTTTGTGGACCTGAAGTGCAACCTCAGTATTTCTAAAATCCTGGCCATGGCCTCCTGTTCAAGACATGCATTTCTTTTTATATGAATGAAAAACTACTTGTTCATTCATATTTAAGTTTTTCATTTATTTTTCTATGTTTCATTTTTGATAGAAGCTGATGACTCTCATCTGTTGCAGTTGCCTGCTCAGCAAATTTTCTTCGGGCACTTTAGAAATTCTGAGTCCTCCAACAGAATTCATATTAGGCACATTGGTGATAGCTAAGAACATAAGCAGTTTAATTCCAACCTGTTATTTTGTGAAACACTGCAGTACATTAATGTGAATATAACGTATAATATTTCTCCTCTAAAATCATTCTTACTCACACACACACACACACACACACAGGATACACACTGGTCATTGCATAACATAAGGCATGGCTACTGCCACTGCACACAAACACCTCTTACATATATATACCCACACCCACAGCCAGATTAGAGAAGCTCAAGTAATTGGCTTATAGTGTAAGGCAAAATGGAGATCTGACATCTACAAAAGAGAAGGCCCAAACAACCACATAAGAACAACATTAGTGTATGGTAGAATAATACAAACAACTATAAGAGAAAGGTGAATGAGTGAAGTACTAATAATACTAATTAATTAAAACATTTAGCATCAAAAACTGGCAACAGAAAAAGACAATTCGATTGTAAGACAGTCATCACATTATGCAGCTTAATTTAGGTCCCAATTCAGTATCTTGGAGGTTGTAGGGTGTGTTTCTGTGGACTCACCATTAGCAGAGCAGCATGGATCCAGCAGAGAAGCACAGCAGGCCAGCAGAGCATGAACACACAAACACAGAAGAACAGAGAGCAGAGGAACAGATCAGACCCTGCACATCACATCGACATGTTTATTTTATGAGCTGCCTCTGCTACAGTCACATACCTCAGATTTAGCTGAAAATCAAGATGAAGTAATGAGCGAGTATAATTTCACTTCATGCAATAATTTTCCACAGATAACACTGATTTTGCTGGCTGTTTGGTTAGTTACAGTTTCACCATCCCTGCATTATGATGGGAATGAGAGTGAGGCAAAAAGTGACACAGCTGATTCACCCACGACTCTGAGAATCCAGAACACACAGCAGGTCTCCTCTCTGAGCATGACAGCAAACAGTCTGGTATCTGGCATTTTATTGACATAATATCTACATGTGAGGATAGTGAAAGGGAACACGCCCACACTGGAATCATTGCGCAAATAATAAAGGGAAAATTGAATTAAAGTCACCTCCCTCTGTCACTGAAGTCTTCAACCCTTTTGACTCACCAGCCCTTAAACTGAACCACTACCTGACTGCAGCCTGCTGATGAAGACACACGCCGAACAGCTTGATCTTTATCAGCTTGGATCATGATAAAAAAAACAATACAGGATGTCCAGAGGGTTATATCACCTCATTAATACTGAAAATGTGAGAATGAGGGCAACCCAAAATAACAAAGAAGACTGAAATCAAATAGTAGAATCTGATTAATGAGTAACAACAGGCTGATTTTTTTTATATAGTGTTTGTTTGACTTCATACAACCACACAAACCTAACTCATAATCATCTGTGAATTATTAAGTGCAGCATAAAAGTTTCTGATGGTTTTCCTGGTTCTCTGGCAGTTTATTCGACCATCCATGTCCAAGATATAATATTTACAACACTGATAATATCACAATAAAGACAATTAGATACAATTAGCTCCATGATTTTCTAGATCTCTAATGTCACACAGAAAAGTCAAGCAAATTAAAAAAAAGTGTACCTGAGTGTCAAAGGTCCCTTATTGCAGAAATAGTTCCCACACTGAGATTAAGACAGTTGTAAGTCTTGACTCCAAACCTAATCAGCCTGACCTGATGTGAGGTGTCTCTCACCCTCTTCTCTCCTATGTCTCTCCACCTCCTCCTCTTCTGACCTACAGAAACCTCTCAGGTCACACAGCAGTTGTCTCTTTGCCTTGTGCTGAATGCCCAGGGGTCACAGCGCAGAGCTGATCCACCACGCTCCCAGTGCCCTCGATGTTACCAACAGACTGTGCAAGTGTCCCAAAGCTAAACAAGTTTGGCAGAAACACAGCGTCCTGCAGCCAGGGAGCTACAGTAGGCTAGCTGTTCGCAGTTTCCCATGCAGGCATGAGATCAAGCTGGTACAGATTCTCTGGAGGATTAGTGGCGAGCCCTTCTGAGGAGAATTACCCTGACACAGCCATCTGGACAGCATAACATTGCCCACTAGACCAGCTCGAGTCCAGCCAACTCTGCACCCTGATTTGAAGCTATCACCCTGTCATCCTTCTACCCTGACTTAAGAAACAGCAAAATCATTCAAACCTGTATCCTGGTTTAAGAAAAAAGTCAACTAAGGCTCATTCAGTCAGGTACATAGTGAATGAAAGCATACTTGAACTGAGTGGCTTGAAGCTTTCAGTGTCATTTGCTTTTGTAATATCTTATGTCAATCGTAGGCAAAAAGTGAGTTATTTAATTTTAAACACTCTTAATTCATGATTGTAATAAGATAAGATAAACCTTTATTCATCCCACAGTGGGGAATTTCACAAAGCAAAGAAGTGTGTTTCCGCCCGGTCTCGAACCGGGGACCTTTCGCGTGTTAGGCGAACGTGATAACCACTACACTACGGAAACAGATAGCATAAATAGCAAGTCATTATCATCCTGAGGTTTATGGTGTGAGATGTCAGAGGTTGTGGTATTCAAATACTTTAAGGCTATAAATGATGATGCTTTTCCTTTTTTATGTCTTTACAAGGTATATTTTCCACATTAATAAAGCTTTTGTGAGCCATCAGCTGAAGTTAGACCATCATTCAGTCAGGGATGCTACAAAACCTCATTATTGAAGTGAGCATGCAACCAAACATTGCGCATGCTCCATGAGAAGTCAGCTGACTTCATTAAAGTGCAAGTAGACAACTTTACTGTACATAGAGGCTACCACACCCTCACTGGATATTAGTCACTTGAGTGAGTCCTTCTTTTTTTTTTAACGAACAAAGAAATGTCTGCTAAATCATGTGCATGGAAGAAAGTTGAGTAAATGTCCTAAAAAGATCCTTTAAGCATTGTGAAGGTGCAGCAAAGTATAAACATACGGAAGCAATACATATACTACACACACATTGTTACACAACATATTATATCAGATGCTGCTTTGCTAGAGGAAACACATGTTAATCATGTACAACAGAAATACACTGAAACTCTCACCACATACCTCAGTGTTCATAATGAAAAGCACCATTTGTGGTCAGCAATGCAGGAGATACACATGACTCATATTTCTGACAATATCCATCGAACAGCAAACTAAGCTGTGTTTAGTACAAGATTTTGGACAAAGCCAGTGTCTGTGTTTTTATCTGAATATATTTAGTAGAAATAGTATATACAGTACAGTATGCATGGCCACACAAACCCAAGCACAAATGTACACACCCACGCGTGAAGACATGCACCGGCTTTTGACCCCTGTGCTAAAAACATGTTAACACAACATTATGCACATTAACACAGCACACAGACACACACACATCAAACTGTATTTCACCTGACAATCAGTCGTTAATCCGCCAGGACAAGCTGCTTGAGGATTTTCTCGTGTGGCTCCACTTTTCTCACTCTATCTGTCTTCACGTGTGTCGAACAAATACCAAGACACTGAACAAATACTTCACACCTGTTTGTTTTGTGTAATGTCAACCACCAGCTCTCTCTCTCTCTCTCTCTTCCTCTTACAATTCTTTGTGTGTGTGGTAACTGTAAACTCCAGGATCAGGTGTCAGCTGAGGAGGAGAGGAAGAGAGAGACAGATTATTAAAGAGAAACAACCGGATGGACAGGCAGGTACGAAGACAGGCTGATAGTCACAAAGATAAGGAATACAGCATATTGAGAGAAGAGTAGGCAAGAAAGAGAGAGAGAGCTTTTTGCAGGGTGCACCCATGGGTGGCACCTGCACCTTATCACTGGAAGTAAAGAGTAATAAAATGTGCATTGTGCGGACTCACCTTCCTTTTGTGGTCAAAACACGTGTTCCCATAATGTAAATCATTCAAATTTAGGTTGAATACTTGCAAGGCAGGCAAGTAGTGGTTATAGTTAAGGTGAAGGTAAGTCTCAAGGAAATGAATGTAAGTCAATGTAATGTCCTCTGAAGTGATAGATTGACTGTGTGCATGTGTGTAGATAGTCGTAGTTGTGTCTTGAATTAGGAAAGCTTAAACAGGAAAATACACAATAGTTTGTTTTCTATGTTTGTATGTGAGTCTCAACCCACAAATTATGAACTGACACTAAAAATGACTCTGTGTTGCAAGCATCTTAAGTCAGAACCATAATACCCTACATTACAAATAAATCCAGCACCTACTAAAATACAATAAGACTGTGGCTGTACAGAAAGTACAGTTAATTTTGTCCTGGTACGTGAATGCACCCCAAGAGACAGGCTTGCATCTAATGTGTCCTGGTACTGAATGCACCATTACTCACAGGTCTGCATGGATTGTGTCGTGGTACCTGAATGCACCACAAGAGACAGGTTTGCAATGAGTTTGCCCTGGTACTTGAATGCACGATAACAGACAGGTCTGCATGGATTGTGTCCTTGTTCTTGAATGCACCACA
>JAFREQ010000213.1:0-70000 GCA_025331565.1 Holacanthus passer | reverse complement strand
CCTTCCACCTGCTTATGTAAATTTCAAAGAATAATCATCATCAGCATCTTCTAAACTTTTTATCAGCTGAGTTGCTCTTAGCGTGCTGTATGTAGGCTTTTTGCCCACTTGTGTAGGCAAGTGGACAGTTTGAATACTCACACAGTCCCACACAAGCTGACATCAGGCTGCGCTGAAACACAGACAACATGATGAGGTAGTTTACATCTGCTGTTGTACCAGAATCATCGCAACCAGTATGTGTTCAATTTTGTTGCCTTTTTTATTGCGGTTGCCAGTTTTGGTCGGCTAAAGGCTGCACTGGACAAAGTCAGGATCATGGTTTGCTTTACTATCCTGCTTCATGGCCGTTGTTTGTTGGTACTAATATGACACTGCAAAACTTTTCAAATAGTGCTTGTGGATGGTCTGTTTTCTGCAGATGCATGTAACTTTTGAACAATATTGTCTGTTTTGGGAGGTGGACACAATGCTGGCTAGGATGTTCTCTCTTAGTCCTACAGTTCAAGCCTTTTCTCTTGTGAAGCAACTTTAACTACTAGTCGAATCAGTCCAGGGTTTAAAATGTGAGGCATTTTTTGTTCCTTTTCATGCTTGATCTGATTAAACGTTGATGAATTCAGAGAATCCAGAGCTGTCCTTTAGTGCAAAGAGAGAGAAAAAAGAAAGCCTTTGGGATGCAGCTAAGCATGTGCAACAAGCAGTGTGAAAATGGTTCCTGCTGCCCGGCGTGGCTTCGATACAGCAACTGAGCCATTTCACAGACAGTAAATCCACTACTTCTGCATGAAAGATTCAGAATAGACAGCTAAACCAAAATAGCCTGTAAACACCTCTCTTTCCTCCCTCGCTCCTCTTTCCTTCCCCCAGCCCCTGTCCCGTCTCCTCTCCTCCCTCTGTCTCTCAACTGACTCCAGGCCTGAATCGTGCTGTTTTCACCGCAGCTCGCTGGATGTTTGCGTCCAATAAGCAGAGAGAGGTGATTATACAGCGTGAAAAAAAGCTGCACTGGTGGTTAGTAAGCTACTCAAGTGACAAGCCATTCAGATTGTTTCCTGCCTCTCTCTAACTGCGTCACTCCCCGACAAGGAAATCCCATGTTTACCCCGTTGTTCATGACCTGATGTCTTAACTTATCTGGAATCAAAACACATCCCAAGGCAGTTTCTGGCAGCTCGGTGCATGACAGGAATACTGGTATGCTTGAGCGGGCCCCAGAAGTGGACTGAAAAGGATTTGTTTTCCAAGCGTCGGGGCTTGGGTTTAGTTTTGCTGACAGTTGACATGGTGTGGAAAAATTTGCTGGTCCCATTCCACCACCAGTTCACTGAAATATTTACTTCATACTGAAATACTTCATATTTATACCGACTTTACTCTCGTGTAAGCTGATCACTCGGCATTTCACAATATAAAAAGTGCCTGTAGTCCAGACTTGTTGTTCACAGTTCTGCACACCACTAATGACGGTCGTGCTTATCTCACATGTTATACAAAGCAGACTGTAAGTCAACCAACCCTGGATAATAACTCATCTGTTCCAATCAAATGCAAGGTGCTGGAGCTGAGTGCATCAATACAGCTGGTGTGTTTAAAAAGAATTTTGTCTCAGGCCACATAAAGCACTAAAATAATGAGCCTGAACGTGTCCATTTACTTCACTCTGTAAATAGTGTAGTGGAGTAGTTTCCCTTCCTGCTCCTGTTCACCTCCCATCTGTCATGATTCAGGAGCTAAAATGACAGGTTTTGGTTCCTGAAGGCGGGTTTCTGACGAGGTTACTAGACCCTTGCTACTATTATTATACTAATCGTCACAGGATTATTTTCATTCTGTCTTGGAACGACAAGCCTGTTTCAAGACATCCACCTAATTTTCAAAGTAACTTAGCAAATTATTCTCCTATGAAATGATCTTGATAAATCTGAATACAAGACCAAAAAGGTGTAGTCGGTCTTTTGCAGCAGAAAGAGAAGTGCTCGTTCGGTGACTCTGCACATCTTTCAAACTCTCAGATTGAGGTGATTCCACAGCTGAACTGTTTCTCCATCTTTTCTCCACCCTCTCTACCTTTCCTTCTCCTCCTGTGTTCAATTCTGTGTTTGCCCTTTCTCCTTCTCCCTCTCTGCATGTTTCTCCGTATCTCCATCTTTCTGCCCTTTTCCATTTTCCACGTGTCTCCCTCATTTTCTCCCTGAAAGAATGTCACCTTAAAGTTAACTTTATTTTTAGACTGGAGCAAATTTCACTGTGCAGAGCAAAAGATTCGTCGGACCGAACTTTGGCCTCCTCTTTTTATTCATTCATACAGTCAGATGTGTAAAAAGAGAGGTTTTTAAAAACATTCTGGAGAATCACTAGTTATTTAGTTGGAGAGGAGGAAAATGATTGACACTAAAAAGACAAACATTGCTGTAATAAAACCACTCAAATGAGCATCATAAAAATCTGAGCTTCTATGAAACATTAACAGGACAAAAGGCAAATTATTTCCAGTGAGCGTGTCCCATTTTAAAATTATTTCCAGTGAGCGTGTCCCATTTTAATATTAATCTCTATCTCTCTGTCTGTCCTCCTTTATCCCCTTTATTTTTCCTTTATTTAGTTTTAATCCCAGCACGAACAATGATGTCTTTTATTTTGAGTTAACAGCAGGACTACAGGAATAATCTTCTTTGTCCACGTTAGAGATGACTTTTTGAAACATCCCTACTTGATTTCGACTCTTTCTTTCTTCAGTGCTGTGTGGAGCTGACTGAATGCAGAGGAAACACTGAAAGCTGTTCTCCGGACCTCCCTGCAGCTTCAGGGGACATTGTCAGATGTGTACCCGGCACTCAAAGCCCCTGGCCTGGCCGCGGGGATGGCAGCCTCTGCCCTGAACCTGAACGGCCTCGGAGTCATGAACAGGTCAGTTCTGTTTTTGTTTTTAACGGGTATTTTAAGACTATAACATTTTTCTGGCGAGTTTATGAGGAAATGCATTCTTCAAACATGCTTGGTCAGAATGATTAGTTGAAGCTGAGAAGCTGTCAGACTGGACTGGTGAGATTGCTTTTTATTTATAATTACAGAAGAATTTATAAAGCCAGCGTGTGACCCAACATGTTGATGAGTTAGATGAAAATTTTTTCCTATCACTTGTGGAGATGCATAAAATATCCCTCTGCTCAAAATCCATTTCTCTCTTTCTTTGTATCCACAATCGAGCTTTTGAATCTTCGCACTATGAATAAATGATGTAATGATTGGTTTGTAATCAAATCACAGATTACCATGTGATTATTTCCTTATGCTTAAACATGTTTTATTATGTGTTGCATTATTTAAGTTTTTTATATATAACCTATTACAGTATGATATTTTCTGTAAGGAGCCAAAAAATATAAACACTTATGTCACGATGATAGTTGTAACCTTTGTTTTTTTCTTCTCTCCTCTCTGCAGCAGTAATCAGTTTCACACCCAGCCAGGCTCCTCTAGTACCACCTCTGCAGCGAGAACCAGTCCAGTCGGTCGACCTGTGCTGCCGGTTCCAGATCGGAGCACCTACTGTCAGTTACTGGGTGGGGGAGCGCTCGGTGGAGGTCTCTACAGCCCGACCAGCCCGCAGGTAACTCAGGGGCCACATCCGCTGGAAACGCTATTTATGCACGGTCCTTCACAATGAAAACAACAGAAAAACACTTCTTCTAGTTTCTCTTAGTTTGAATAAAAAAGCAACACACACTTCAATCATTCTGGGATTAATTCATATTCTACATCATGTCCAACTAATGTTATTAGCATATTATTAGCTATATACATTTTGAACACACATATTCTTCTAAGCATTAAAACGCACCGGTGCTCTAATCAATACACTCAGGGCTTTGTGGCGCTGCAGCCTTACTTGTTCTGGTATGATAATCAAACTTTAGATAGATATTGTGTAACTGACATGACTGAATTACTTCACTGACAATACAACTCTTGTCTTTCACTCTTTCACTACCTTTCAGCATTTACTGCGATACTGTAATTTCCCTTTTGTGGCTACAGTGGCCACTGCCCAATAAAAGTTACATAATCAAACCAATCAAACTGAAATAACAGGAAAAATCAGGAAGAATAAGTTATTTGCATGGTAGTTTTTGCAGTATGTTGCCAAATGGGTGAGTCATTTCTGGAGCGCCCCTGATCCAGTCTTGTGTGTCTCGCCCCCCAGACGAGCCCTCGAGCCCTGGGTCGAACCTTCGTCTTCCCCGCTCCGTCCTCCCTCTCCCCCAGCACCACCCCTCGCGCTCGCTCCCCCTCCCCGCGAAGCCCCGAGCTCCTAGGAGTCAATGTTGGCCAGCGGGTCCGACGACTGAGCTCCCCCGGCGGCGAGGAGAGACGGGAAGGAGAAGGGCAGGAGCAGAGGGGAGGAGAGACGGGAGGAGGAGAGAAGCGAGAGGAGAGGAGACGCCAGGCGCAGCTGCTGCAGATTCACAGAGAGCTGCAGAACGTTGAGGTGATTTTACATGTGACTCTTCTTCTTTGTCTATTTAGCTGCATGTCTCTCTTCCTCTGTGTCTTTTTGGTGTCTGTTCTACTTGCTGCATCTGTCCGTCTTCATCTGCATTGCATTTGTTAAGAACAATATGTTCAAACTATGAAGGATGTACTACTTGATTTTGATTTGTTGGGCAAGTCAGAGCAATGCCAGGAAGAAGTGCTCTCACCCAAAAGCAACTGTTCCTCAAGCTTTGGAAGCTGAACAGAAAAAACCACGATGTCTGGACTGATGCTCATACAGTATTCAACTGTTTCTTTTCTATTTTTATGATAGGAAAGCTGGGAAATTTGACATTTAGTCTCTGTCATTCTGAGAAAATTCTTCTATTCTTTATTTTGATATTTTCATCTTGAGTGTTTCTCATACTGTTTCATACTTACTCTCATCCATTTCCAGTTTAGCTTTTTCCTGTGGTGATTTTGCTAACTTGCCTCAGAGTGTTTTTCACTTGTAAAATGTAAATAAATGAATTATTATATTAATTAATAATGAAACTAAAATGTGATTCTCAGGTTTAGCATCAATAGAGATTATTTGGAATTTAAATTTGATGATCAAGTGCATTACAATATTGTGTTCTCTCCATGAATTTAATTAGGATTTTACATAACCATTGTTCATTGGTTTATTCTTTTTCATTTTTGTACTCCAACCTACATTTGTACTGAAACTGCAGACAGTCACACATTGAATTCGTAGCTTGCCAACAGTTCATTTTTCAAGACAGTCTGCTTAATGCCAAAAATGGGAAAACACAAGAGTCAAGGCTGATTTTTATTTGTGCTTTTCTTAATACTGGTAGTATATTATGATGATTTTTTTTTTTTGTCATGTCAGTTTATGTCTCACATCAGGTGAATGTTTTGATGATACCAGTGCACCTGTGAAATGATAAGCTCTACAGTTAGACCAAGGAAACCAAACTGTAGCTGCATTTAGACCCTAATTTTCTCTCTGTCTTTCAGGTCAGGGGAAAAGTTGGCATTTTCGAGGCCCACATTTCTGGAATTCGTGCCCAGGTGCTTAACAGCGAGCTCCAGCGAAGCCCTCGATCTCCGAGACGGTCGACCGGCCAAACTCCTTCCCATCCCAGCCAGAGAAACGCAGCCCTCGAATGCCCAATGACCCACCCACAAGAGAGTAAAGTCCCCCCTGTTGTCCAGAATGGAAGAGAGAGGGAGGAAGAAACAATGGAAGGAGAAAGGAGAGAAGGAGGAAGGAGCGAGAAGGACAGTAAAACAAACACTGAGAACAAGACACTGATTGGTCAAAATGGCCAAATGCAAACTCCCTGTTTAGATGGACCATTTGTCGTTCAGGGTTCCCTTGAGACGTTAAACTCAGATGCAGCGACAGACGGGGAGAAAAAAGAGGGAGACGGACTGAGGAAAATGGAGGGAGAAAAAGACGGAGGGGAGATAGACAACAAACAAATGGTGCACGATGAAAGAGAACGGACAGAGAGAGAAGTGAGAGACGAGAAAGAGGACGGGTTGTGTCTCCAGACGGAGGCAAACAGGTCGAAGGTTAACCCAGAAACCTCCCCTTGTTTGCTGGACATCACTGACAACAACACCAACAACTCTCCCTCCATCCCTCCCTCCATCCCCGCAGTCATAATAACTGACCACGGTCTGGAAAGCCAGCCTCAGACCTCTGAAGGGCCCGGCTCAGACCAGGGACTATGCTGCACCCCCAGCCCAAGTTCGAGCCCCGTCCCTGGGCCCAGCTCCTCCAACCGCTCCCTCAGGAAGCTGTCGTCCTCTTCCGCCTCCTCGGCCGGTTTCTCCTCGTCCTGGGAAGAGTCGGAGGAGGATGTGTCCAGCGACACGGAGAAAGGAGAGCAGCTTCTCAACCCCGCGCTCCTCACTTCTAAACAGAGAGCAGTAAGTCGAGCCAAGTGAGAGTGTGTCTGCTGGTGTGTGTGTGTGTCTGTGTTCAGGAGACCTTTTGTAGCTTAAAATGGCAATGACCTTTGGAAACTGCGTTTGCCATATATCATCTGCACAGAAATAGATGCATAATCTGGGAAAGCCAAGGAGTCTCTGAGAATTTTACTAATAGTGTCACTCTGCATGAATATAGGCCTGCCAACTTTTCTTTGTTTTTACTTGTAGCCTTTTTTAACAGATATTTATGGTCCCATAGAGGATGAAGCCTCTAGGGACTTTTTCCTCTAGTGCCACCAGCAGGTCAAATGTTTTACAGTACCACAACCAATCAACCCAATTCCAAAGAAGTTGGGGCTCTGTGTAAAACGTAAATAAAAACAAAAGTGTTCCTGAGTCCATGTAGTAATCTCCTTTATACAATCATGTGTTTGACAAAGTGTTGAACCTCTCTCCATCCTTGCTTGTGAATGACTGAGTCTTTCCAGGATGAACCTTTCATACCCAGTCATGATACTATCACCTGTTACCAATGAACCTGTTTACCTGTGGAATGATCCAAACAGGTGTTTTCAGTCAGTCCACAACTTTCACAGTCTTTTGTTGCTCCTGTCCCAACTTGATTGAAACGTGTTGCTGCCATCAAATTCAGAATAAGCAGAAATTTACAAAAAAGTTGATGAGGTCAAACATGAAATATATTGTCGTTGTACTGTTTTCAATTGGGTAGGAAAGGATGAGCAAATGATCACATGCTGTTTTATTTGTTTCACACAGCGTCACAAATATTTTGGAATCAGGGTTGTGATTTTGTGTTTTCAGCTGCTACATTTTGTAGTTTAATTGTTACAGCAAATTCAACTGTACTTAAAGTTTTCATGTTATGAAGGAGTGAAAAGTCCTTTTACCTTCTTGGTCGGGATCTTGATATTTTTAATGATTATAAATAATCTGAGGCATTTGACAAAGGTCATATATCAAAACTCAAAACCTACCTTGTGCATGATCTGGGAAAGAGTCTGTCTTGACGTAGGTCTCTTTTAAAGATTGTGCCTGGAAATGCGTGCATGTCGGTGTATGTGTGTGTTGTGTGTGTGTTTGCCCGTGCATGTTGCTGGGTGCTCCTGTGTCAAGTTGGCCGGAGCTCTCTTCCTGAGTAATGGTTAACATTCACAGTAACAAAGCTAGCTCTGTGCCCCGACCTGTGTGTGTGGGGGTGTGTTTTTAGTGTGTGGGTACTGTGAGGGTGTGTGTGAGAGAGAGCACGGGTGATAGAAAAAGGGAAAGCAAGAGAATTTGCCAGTCACACACACTTAGTCTTTGCCTGCATTTGGACGCTTTTCAAAGAGGAGGCTGAGGCCTGTTTGGGTATGTGTGTGTGTAGGTGGGTGGGTGGATGTGTTTTTATTTGTAGCCAGGATAAGTTCACCAGGCCATCTCACTTCTGCTTTGAAACACGATTTAACGAAGGATTGTGTAACTGATTTTTACCAGTGCTTCTTCTAAGCAATGTGCCCAAAAGTGTCCCTTTTTTTTTTACACACTGCAAAAATCTCTTCATTTTCGTTTTGTGGCTCAAGGAGGGACGTGCTCATGTTCACTTGTTATCAGCTGAACTATCACGAATCATATGTGAGCTTTAAAACTGAGCAGCATCCCCCCCACATGAGTGAACTGACCATGCAAGCATTTGAATACTCGTCATCCTGCAATACTGCTCCTACATATTCCTAATCATTAAAACCTAATTTTCCATGTTTGCTTTCGTTATGAGAGGCAGCAGCAAGAGAACAAAAATGAAATATTCTTCTTACCAAGATTTATCAGACTCCAGTTTATCTGTAATGGGTGCAGTTTTCTTGCATATTTAATCGCATGACCTGTCCCTAAACCAGACTCTCCCAGTCGGCATGGATTACAAACGATTTGTTTAAATGAATTTGGCTGATGGATTTGAATAGTGTTTGTTTTGCTCTTTGCATATTTCCGGTCAGTGTTTTTTTTTTACCTCCTTGATTCCGGCAAAGAAAGAGACAGAAGCTCTTGCAGCCAGTTGCAGCCGACTGAAGGACAGTTTTAAATTCATAGTTACTTGTAAAAGTCTGGGTTTCCCCCACATTGTAGAGCAAAGATGTCAAACATGCGGCTGTTCACGTTCATGTCTGTAGCCTGTCACAGTTCCTGATCCGTAGTTTAAGGAAGCCTGGTGTGTGTGTGTCTGTGTGTGTGCAAGAGGCAAACATGCAGATACACATAAAGCATGCTTACTTGTGTGGGAGGTATGTAGGAAAGAGGAGAGGGAGAGAGAGAAGAGGAGTGATACTGAGAGAGGAAGACGGAGTGAGCATGAGAGTCAGACTGGCAGATAGAAAGAGACAAGAGAAAGAGAGCAGGAGAGGAAACATTGGACAGTGCGTTACTGTATATTAGCCATGTTGTCTTAAACTGACAAAAATGGAAATATATCTTCTATAATGCAGGACAGACTTGATTTTATTTGCCATATAACAATGAACATCACATCCCAACACTGTAAGGACATTTTCATACTGTGGGTTCTTTAAAGATAGTAAATGCACAAGTGTAGCTCCGGTACGACTGTATACACACCGTAGTTGTAGAGGAAGGAAAAGAAGTGTGCAAGGAAACAATAATTTCCTGCGTGCTTGATGAAAAATAAAAAAGAATAAGACCAGTGATTTCTGCAAAATATATTTATAGTTTTATATTTGGCATTAAAGAGCTTTGCGTCACTGTGAATGCGTTCGATATCCTGACGACTGAATTCACCCTTCACAGCAATTTAAATCAGTTAATGCTCCTTTCGTATCCCATTTTGTATTATTTGTACAAACACAGTCAAACACATTTATTTTGTTACAGTCATTAACTTTTGGATTATGTCAACTGCTTTTTTAAGAGCGTACTCTTAACTGGCCGAGGCTGGAATCTGAACAGAGCCATATATAGACACTGTTTGGCTGATCTTTTGACTGTTGGGCGTCTCTCCAAGGTTAGAAGGCACATATGTGCTGCCAGTGTTTTCCTAGTTTCAGTAAATTGGCAGCCAAAGGGAACCTGCGATGGGTTGGCATCCATGCCTTTCTTTCTATGAAATTTCTGTTGAGTTCTGGGTAATGAAAAGAGAAGAATCTGCCAGCGGCAGAATTATGAGGTGGCACCAGGTTGTTGACTTTTCTGTGTAATTAACCTTTAAGCATCAGCTCCACGCCCCTCAGAGAACTAAACTGCTATAGATGAAACCTCATAGATATACATGGAAAGTGTAATAAGAATCCAGAGTCTTGCAATTATAGGACAATAAAGACAAAATGAGCATTAAATGAGCTTGAAGATAAGGTGCATAAACAATGTTGGAAAAATCAACAATAAGCATCAAGAAATCATGGGATTTATCAGCAGTTGGATGCATCTTCAGCCAGTTACAAAGCTCGACTTTACGTACAAGTGTACCTGCTAATAAAACAGACTCACCTCCATTCATTAGTTTTAATTAGTCAGTTATCATCTACAAAGAATTAATCTCCTAAAGTAAGCACACATGCCAAACAGTTGCATGTTCCTGCCTCTTAAATGTGAAGAGTTACTGCTATTCTCTGTTTTATGTCGCAATAAAATAAGTGTCTTTGTGAATGGATTGTTGCCACTGACAAAAACACATCATGTCAAGTCGTCCCCTCGGGCTCTGAGTAATTTCTATTGGCAATTTTTGTTACATTTCATAATCTGATAAATCAGTATTTGTTAGTTGCAGTTGCATTAGTTTTTTCATATAAACTTAATGTGTTTAATAATGTGTGTAACTTGTGCAATGCACAGAAAAGCCCAGCGTCATGTTTCAGCTTTTCGCAAAGACTGATGAAAGAAACTGAAGCTGGTGGAGCAGAACATACAGTAGCACGGAAGTGAGACAGGACTATAGGAGCACTATAAATGATGCAGAAGGTGTGTTGTTACTCATGTTGTCTGTACCGTACAAAGCTCGGGATGCATTGCAGTTTTGGACACACTTCGATACCACCATGGGTCCTAAAAACTTACATCTGTTACGCAAACAGATGAGTCTTTGGGAATGAAGACACTCTGTAAAACACACACTCACATATGCTCACACTGACACACCCTCTGGATAACTTTTGCTAGTTTCACTTTGCAGAACAACACAAAACCATACACACACAGAAACTTTTCTCTCACAAACGCACGCTGTCACCTATGTCACACTGACTCACATCCCTTTTTTTATAATCCTTTGAAATGCAGTCATTAATCACATTAATCTGCTCGTCCATTTTGTTTATCCAACCGTGAACCTCATCTCCAGCACCAAAAAACATTATTATTTATTTTTTTAAATATTGGACTGGACTGGGCTTAAAACTCATTTTTATGTCCTGACTGTAACTCAAGTCAAATATCAGCACACACACACTGTGAGACACACACTGTGTTTGCACTGCAGTGGAAAATCTTCACTACCATGGCGGCTGGTTGCTTAGCAGCCCTGTGACGTCAAACCGAGTTTCCCTCTCACAGCTGTATGTGTGTGTGTGTGTGTGTGTGTGAGACACAGAGTCTGTAAGTTTATGAGTGTGTGTCCAACTCTTATTTGTGTGTGTTACAGGGTGTCTGCTTGATTTGCTGAGAGAGGGGAAACATCGGTCAGTTCTTTATTTGGTGTTTCTGTGCGAGAGTTTCTGTGCGTGCTTGTTCATGTCGCCCCGGTCGTGGCTCAGTTCAGTTATAGAAGCTGACAGTTTGGTTTGAGAGAGTGTCTAGAATTGGATCAAGTGCAGAAGTGAAGCGTAGTTTCACATGGTCTCAGAGACTCAGTGGGGAAACCCTGCTGGATGTGATACAAGGACGCAAGTGTGCAGAAAAAGGCCTGTGGAGGAGGCATGAACATCCACAGGTTGCACTTCTACATGTAATAATTGTGCAGACTTTTTTGGCTTATTTCTTAGTAGATTTAATAGTTGCACATTACCATGACGATGCATTTATAGATTATTTTTCTTGTTAGTGTGCAAGCAAAGAAACTTCCCAAAGCTCCTCAGTCGTTCAATTCAGTGCATTTTGGAATCGAGGCTACATCTAAAGTCAGATGTGTTTTTTAATGTTCCATAGTGACCTGTATTTGGTCTTTCATATCAGACTACATTCTTCTGTTACAACCTAACTGAACAGCCACATCACAAACATCTAACCCTCTTTTTTCCTTTGGGTGTCCCTTTTTCTCGCCTGCACCTTGCCGCCAGTATTGCAAAGCTAATTTTCCACCGGCCAGCCTCGGCTGCTAAGAGATTTGTCGTGCGATCTCTAAGCATCTGCTGCACGTTGTTTTCGGCTGCATCACACTCCCTGCAGTTTAATTTTGTCTGTGGGTGTGTGTGTGAGTGTTGCATGTGTGTGCGTGTCAGTCAGCCTAAACTTTGCAGACTCAGACAGTTGCAATATTTGTATCTGCAGGGGACCTTGTGGTGAGCGATATCAGGCTTGTTGTTTCCTCAGTGCTTCTCCGTTGAAAACATCAGCGTGCATCAGTGTTTCCCCTGCTTCTTCACATTACACATTTGTAACCCAGAGTTACCCTTTGCCCCGTTTTTTTTTTTTTTTTACCATTCTCACCACTCTCGTCCTTTCGTTCCTCCCTGCATGCAAATGACTGATATCTGCTCGTCCCGCGCAACCGTAGCTTTCTTTAAATTTCCTTACATCTGTGCATAATGTTTGGAGCCACACCCTTTTCAATACTACACGTGAGAATTGCACAATTCAATAAGTAGCTCGTCTTATGCAAACATACATATGTGGCGTTAAAACGTGTCTGCGGATGCTGAAAAACACAATGCACATTTGTAAGATAATAATCAAGGAGCCAATAGAAACGCTTTGCCTCAGTGCTTCTTTTTTCCTCCGTGCTCTTTCTGTTGTTTACAGAGGGCAAGGCCTTTTTTTTCTTTCTTTCTTTTGTTTGTAGTCAGCGGCGGATGTGGAAAATACTGTCGCTGAGGCAAGCGGCAACCCCCCCCCCACTTCCTGTCTGCAAGAAGTTCCTTCTCTTACCATTTCCTCTCTCTCTCTCTCTCTCTCTCTCTCTCTCTCTCTCTCAATGGAAACTTTACTGTTTTTCCTGCTCTCCGCTTGTCATCCAGCTGGTCTGGGGATAGAGATAGGAGAGACGGAGAGACCGCCGGAGAGCAATGAGCCAGAAAAAGATGAGAGAGCGAGAGACAGAGAGGCCGACTTTGAGGAAAGTTTCAGGCGGAGAGAGAGTGTGTGTGTGAACTTGCCAATTCAAACATCTTCTTGAATTGTATTCCAGTTTCAGGTTCAAGAAAACACCACTTTAACAAATAATAAATTAGCTACCTTCTAGAGAAACAAAGGTGCCTGAATGATGAGACACGTGTCTGATGATTTACCACCTTAAACTTGCCTGGATTGTTATGGAAAAATGCTACAAAAGACACACTGACAAAAACCAAATTAAGGCTTTGTGTTAATTTTGATGAAACATCTGAAGTTAGTTTTCATACTGAACAGCAGCAAATGACTTCTGTAAAGGTAGCAATATCTCCCAATTTGCCTCCCTCAGGTTTGCAGAGACTGCCAGTCTAGAAGATTATCTTAAAAAAAAAGAAAACAGCAGTATTATCCCTAAATTCAATGAGTGAGAAAAAGCTCAAAATGACTGCAGAGACTGGACAGACTGACATGAACTAGAGAGCAAAACGTTATTCTGATGTGATATTTTATATGTAGAGCTCTCATGGGCGAGCTGGATTCAGCTGTGAAGGCACTGTCAATATTCTGGATTGCTGCTTGTTTTTTTAAAGCGTATATTTTATTTTCTTAAACCTTTTGTGCATCCTTGCAAAAAAATAAAAATATAAAATTGCACATTCTTAAAATGTTTCTACAAATGCAAATATTTTCTACACAAACCTTTTGAAACTTGACTTTCCATGAGTCCTTTTTTTTTTTAAATCTACATGTCACACATTTCGACACATTCATGCAAATTTTATTTTCACACGTACACACACAAAAGCTGATCATCATCTGTTTGCTGTGAAATTGTCCTTTCACCAGCTACTGTAAGAATGTCCATTTTTAAGTGAAGCCCTGACTGTATATTCATGTAAAATCACATATAGAAGAATGTTTTTGAAGGTTATTTATGTGCATGGCTAGTTTTACTGTGACAGACTGAAAGTGCATCGTAGTTGCTTCATCAGCTCACACAGAATAAGGCTCCCACACTATGATTGTGTGGGAGCTGCCGTTTGTCTGCTGTAGCTCGTGTTGTAACTTCTGTCACCATCTTTCTGTCTCTCACACACTCAAACACATGCATGTTTACACACAGGCTTAGATGCATACTCAAACATATATAAGTACGAAAACACTCATGAACATACAGGTTTGCTTTTTCCACGAAGCCTCTACATTTTCCCAGTACATAGTGTGCATTCACACTTACACACCCCCACACACACTCACACACACACACTCCATCTGCGTCTTTCAAATGTTGTGACCTGAGTGGAGATTTGCATGTCCAGATAATGTTTGGCCTCTGTTTTGCCAATCAAATGACCCACAATTGTTTATCACTGCACACACTCAGACACACACGTGTGTGAATCTTGGTGGGGCATAGAAATAGGAGCGAGCGAGCCCGAGTTTTTAAAGCAGAGAGAAAGAGAGACAGACAGGAGTTTGCGGGAGAGCTGGACAGATAATCGGGCTTGTCAGTTTGTCACCTCCCCGGCTGACAGAAAGCCCGTCGGCCATGATGTGGTCTGCATGGCTGTATTCAGTGTGGAGCGTTGTTGTGTCAGTCGGAGCCATCTTTATCATTACCATCATCCACCTCCGCACCAGCCACCTTCAGGTACTTTTATGTCAGGCTTGCAGAATGCTTTTATACCTGGATTTAGTCCTTGTTTAGTGGTGTTTGACAGTTTTTGGAGTTAGATTTTATTGAGCAATAATTGTGCTGCTCTTTTTTTTTTTTTATATATAATTACACAAATCAAACTTGTCCTCCTCTGATTACATTTTAATGTCTCTACCTCCTAAATCTACACGCCGCGACAACGTCTGTTATTGCTCACATTTGAAATAGTCCAGACTTTCTCTCTCTTCTCTCTCTTGCCCTCCACAGCTCACACACACACACACACACACACGCCAGCTGTAAGTGGGCAACATGGTAGATGGATGGCAGTCTGAGTTGACAGAGAAAGCGCAGACCCTGGCTGCTCACCAAGCTGTAGCCTGATACTCTTGTTAACTGGCTAGAGATGGCGGAAAAAATGAGAAGGGGAATACCATTCAGTTTAACTTATTTGTGCCTTCTGGTGGTCTGAAGAGGTTTTCATCACGATTGTATTTCCTGCAGAAATTGAAATCTGTGTGCTGATCAAAATGTGGATCGACTGACAGTAGATCAGAGGGTAGATTCTTCATTCACTCATTCAATTTATTTAGAGAAAGCTGATATAAGTTTTTAGTCATACTTATACATTGACACATGAAAATCTACTGGATCTCCATTCTGTTTTTATGTAAGCTGAAGCACAGGGAGCACAGGATTCATACTCAAGAAAACACTTCAGTTGGCTTCTAGAAATGTTGAACCTTGCTACCAAACTTTCCGTTGTTTCATTTTCAAAAGGCAAATGCTAATAATCCTTAGGATATCCCAGGGTCAAGCCTCTCACTTCAGCTGACCCACCTTACAGTTAGTTTCCATCATGTGATCTGTACACGTGTGTGTGTGTGTGTGTGTGTGTGTGTTTTACTTTTTGCAGGGGACGAGTTTTTATATTCTCTCCTTCAGTGGTGCAGAGAAAACCCCCTCATGTGATTCTTTTTCAGCGAGAGAGAGAGATGGATGTGAAAGTGTGTGTCTGAAGGTGTGTGTGCGTGCGTGCGTCTAACCATAGATAGTCATGCTATCAGCTGATGAATTTTCGTCAGGTCCAGATTATGTGACATGGGTTATATATCTCCTTCTATGGTCCTCTCCTCTCTTATCTTATCCTTTCCTCTCCGCTCCTCTCATCTCTCGTCCTCTCTTCTCTGGTTATTTGCAGACATAATATTATTTCTCCCGGTATTTGCAGAGCACAGGAAATCTTCTGTGTGCGAGATCACACCATTGACATGAAAACAACTGATCTTTGGCACCTGTGTAGGATATTTCAGCGTAAATATTGTCTGGCGCAAGATGCGATTACTGACCAGATGTGATTTCTCACGGGTGGATTTTACATTTATTATTATGTAAATTGGATTCATGTGTCTGCGTTTGCACTAAAATAAATTCTGAAAGCTGCACGAAGCATTTCAAATGTGTTTTTAAAGGGAAACTCCTCAAAACATTTCTCTTTTTTTTTCGCTCCGTCCACCACAAAGTTGCACAGTCGAGCATTGTTTAAACCCACAGAACAAGACATCTGGAGGTTTTCCATCTGATGTAATGCTGCAGGCATAAGAAAACTGTGTCTTTCTTTGCAGTATGTTATTCAACCAGAGTGTGATTTACTGTGCTGTTGCTTCAATGAGGAACATGCAGCACAATTACCACATAATAATAATAATAATAGGAGAATATTAGGGCTCATAGAGATAAGAGAGATTCAGTTTTTAAGGGCGTTTTAAAGGTCAATAGAGAGTAAAAGAAAGTAACCTTGTGTTTTTGCTCATCTCAATGTCACACTTCTTCAAATATTTGCTTTGACTGCTCATGTGTGTATCCTGTAAACATTATTGTTGCACAGGGAACACACTGTAACATGTCTTTCTTCGACACTTGAATGTTGATGCATCTGCAGAAGGAAAGTGTTTTAATCAGAGACAGAGAGCTGGACTGGAGAGCCGGAGAAAAGGGAGGACTAGACTTCAATCAGTCTGTGGTCACTGAGATAAAAGCTGCTGATGTTGAAAACAAACTTGCTGTGTGTGTTTGTGTGTTGGAGACGGCATATGTCTCAGTCTGTGAATGGGTTTGTGTGTGTGTGTGTGTGTGTGTGTGTGTTTTTGTGTGTGGCAGGAGTCCCGCAGTTCAGTGTGTCCTTGCCAGGGACAGGGAGAGCCCTTGGAGAAAGTCTGTGTGTGTGTGTGTGTGTGTGTGTGCGTGCATGCATGCGAGTGTGTGTTTGTGTGTTACCAGGGGAAACCCCAGCTCGATCCTCCAGAGTTTAGCTTAAGTGTTCTAAAACAGCTAAAGAAGAAAAAAGAGAGTGTGGGAGAACCTGGCAGAGAGAGATTGAAAATAACTCCCCCAGGGTCAGGGATGCCCCACAGTGTGCATGACTGTGTGTGTGTGTGTGTGTGTATTTAAAAGACTTGTTTTGCTCATGGCCATTAAATGAAAGCGCTGGATCAGCCAAACATTTCAGAGGAGATCTTAAACTACTGGTGCACTTGTTTCCTGTGTGATTTTAAGCTGCCACGCGAAGGATTGAGCATTTAGTCGACTCGCCAAAGTTCACGTTTTCGAAAAGTTTGCATGGATTTGATCAACTCTCATCCATACATCATGTCTTCAAAGAGGTCCAAATAGTTTGCATAACCAGAAAAACTTACATCAATTTATCACATCAGTTTTAAAAAACAGTTTGGCGTAAATATCGTCATGGATGATGAAGCTATCTTTACTGAAATGAACAAGTCAGACGGCAGCATTATGATAACACATAGAGCAGATTCTGATGGAGCGTATGGTTGTTCAATTCCTTGTTCAAAATTATTGGTGAAGCCAAGGATAATCATGTATCTTATGTTTGTGTGTGTTGTAGCACAAGTCTTGGAAGAAGATTAAGAACATGGTCCACTGGTCACCGTTTGTCATGTCCTTCAAGAAGAAATATCCCTGGATACAACTGGCTGGGCACGCAGGTACGTGGACACAGGAATAAAAGCTTAAATGAACATGAGACTGAGACAGTCTGGGCCCTGACACACGCAACAGGCAGTTGGACTGTGGTTAAATACCTGTTGCATTACCTGTTGGTTGAGGTTTTGAACACGCCGAGGAATTCATTGTTGAAGGAGAAAAATATTCTAACGTGCTCGTCTTTTTGTCGGGATATTGTGAGGCGTCTCAGATGCAGCATATAATACAGACTATAATCTGGCCAATATCGTGCAGTCTGAACTTGCCATTAAGTTGATCTACTGACAAAAAAAGTGAAAAATCACAATCACACCTGACTTTACCCCAGACTGACCTAAGCCAAGCTACTCCCAGTTACTGTATCTTACCACTTTCTGCAGCTGCTTCACTGTAAAGGTGTATCTTCTTACAGGAAGTTTCAAGGCGGGAGCCAACGGACGTATATTGAAAGTAAGACGCCCCTTCACACCATTTGTTATTGCATGGAAAGTTCCTTTGATGCATTTATACTGAATCATTGAGGCCACAGAATGACAATAAGTTGTCGTTGATATCCTCCAGAAACACTGTGACTGTGAGCAGCGCTGCTTGTCCCTCCTGATGAGGGACGTGCTGCGTCCCTACGTCCCCGGCTACCATGGGGACGTGGAGAAGGACGGCCAGAAATACAACCAGATGGAGGATCTGCTGGCCGAGTTTGACTTCCCGTGTGTGATGGACTGCAAGATGGGAGTGAGGTGAGAAGACACATCACATGACATGACATCACATAAATCTGTACGCAGCAGGGGGGTGGGTGTTTTCATGGTGGTACTCTGAAAACTATTTCAATTAACTTTCTTTTACTTTTCTTTCGCAACAAACTACACGCATTTCTGTGTTTCTTTAATCTGCAAGAAGACACAAGAAACTGTGAACTACGGCAAGTCCTTTAAGTCAAAGTTGAGCTAGAAGCCATTGAAATAAATTAGAAGTTGCAGTGAACAAGAATTGTCCTTTAATGAAACAGCACATTAGCTCTAGACTGAACTGAAGGCCACTGTGAGCAGCTGTGTCATACTGTTTTTTAAAGAGACGTCTTCTTCACACCTTCTTGTCCACCCTTGCCTTCCTCTCTGTGCTCATGTCTGTCACCCACTTTCTTCCTCTCTGTCATCTTCACCCACCCACCACCTGTTCTTTAAATTTTCACACCTCAGGACCTACCTCGAGGAAGAGCTGACCAAAGCTCGCAAGAAGCCCTCTCCGAGGCCCGACATGTATCAGAAAATGATCGAGGTGGATCCCGAGGCGCCCACTGAGGAGGAAAACCAGCAGAAGGTGGTGACCAAACCCAGATACATGCAGTGGCGGGAGACCATAAGCTCAACAGCCACCCTGGGATTCAGGATAGAGGGAGTCAAGGTAAGACTCACAAAGAGAAAGGGGTGTGCGTATGTGTGTCTCTGTGTGTGGCCTTCCTTCCCTCTTTTCTTCCAGTACTCAGTGTGCGTGGGTGTGTGTGTGTCTGTGTGTCCTTCAGGGGCATGATCTAACTTCCTGTTTTGAACAGAAACTTCCTCTGAAGTATATGTTTGTGCATGAGTTCCTTTGTCATACATGAGGCCTGTCCGTGGCAGCTCTATATTGCCTCAGCATCTGGCACTGACATTGTACACACACACACACACACACACTCAGTCTCTGCTGTCTTTATTTGAGGGTTGTGGCTATATAAGGACATTCACGGCCTCCCGGTGGTCTGTTACCATGACACTGAGGGTTATCCCCAGAAACAGAGATGTGTGTGTGTGTGTGTGTGTGTGTGTAAAGAAGTATTAAGTGTGGGTGTGCAGTTCATTTAGTTAATGTAGAGTTTTTGTATAAGTGCATCTGTGTAACTATGTGTTTTGTATGCAGTGAAAAGTGTGCTGTAATCAGGTGCTATATGCTGTGTGTGTGTGTGTGTGTGTGTGTGTGAAAGAGGGAGCCTGAGCTGCACTCAGACCTGAACCATAAAGGGAAAAATAATTTTGGCTCCAAATAGTACCTTGTTGCCTGGCAGCCAGCAGAACAAGAAAGCTCATTTCTTCCAGTGTGAACCAACTGGTGGCTCCACTGCTGGTGCTGCTTCTGAAGCTGAGCCACTGTACGGCTCTTACTACTGTACATGCACTACTGATACTGAGATAAGATAAGACTAACTTTATTGGTCCCACTCCCACTCACTCATTTGTCACAGCAGCTCAAGAGTCAAAAAGCAGAGAGAAAAGAGTGAGTGAGTGTGTAAATGAATTTTAATTTGAAGCAGGTTCGTAACATGACTGGGTATAAGAAGAGCATCCCAGAGAGGTTCACCACTCTGTGAGGGACTGCATGAGCAAATATTAAAATAAAATTATCTACAGTCCATAATATCATTCAAAGATTCAGAGAATCTGGAGAAATCTCCGTACCAAAAGGGACAAGGTCGAAAACCAGTACTGGATGGCCGTGATCTTTGGGCCCTCAGGCGGCACTGTATTAAAAACAGACATGACTCTGTAGTGGAAATCACTGCTTGGGCTCAAAATCGTTTTCTGTGAACACATTTCATCGCTGCATCCACAAATGCAGGTTAAAACTGTACCACGCAAAGAGGAAAACATATATAAACATGATCTGGAAACGCCGGCGACTTCTCTGGGCCCGAGCCCATTTAAGATGGAGGCGAAGTGGAAAACTGTCCTGTGGTCTGACAAATCAAAATTTGATTTTCTTTTTGGAAATCACGGACGCCACATCCTCTGCTGTAAAGAGGAGAGGGACTACCCGGCTTTCAGTTTCAACATTTGAGATATTGTCTTTGCACTATTTGCAATTAAATATAGGGTTTAAATGATTTGCAAACCATCATATTTTGTTTTTATTAACATTTTAATACATTGCATAAATTATTAACACGATTGGAAATAATCAATAAAGTAATTCATTGTTAGTTACTGTATTGAAATTTGTTGACTGAACACAGAAATGAGAAGTTCATGGGAGTAACCAAAGTGTTTCTGTATATGGTTCAGGTCACTAACACAGAGTCAAAGACCCTTCCCAGCTTTAAGGCTAAATCTCTAAAAATATCTCTTGCTCCCTCCTTCTTTTCCTCCCCTCATTGTTTGTTCTGCTTTTCTTGTCCAGCCTCTCCTCTGCTCCTTCTCCTTCCTCCCTTCCCATCCTTCTCATCTCTGCAAGAAGCCTGGAAGCTGTAGTTTGTGTGGACAGAGAGTATAATAAATATAAACATTTCCGTATACTCCACTGACCCCTAACATAATACATTATCTTATTCTCTCCTCTTCTCTCCTCTCCTCTTCTCTCCTCTGTAGAAGGAGGACGGGACAGTGAACAGAGACTTTAAGAAAACAAAGACGAGAGAGCAGGTTACTGCAGCCTTCCACGACTTCGTCAAAGGAAATAAGGACATACTGGTGAGTGTATTTGTAGTTAACTCTGTGTGTGTGTGTGTGTCTGTGTCTATGTGTGTCAGCAGCCTTGACCACTGTATGAGACAGAAGAACAGATGAGGATTGGAATTTTAACTCGAACTATTGCGTGCTGTTTTAACAACCTCATGGGAAACACACACACACACACACACACACAGTCGCGTTTCCTTCGCTTCAGAGGACTTTTCAAAGACTTACATTAATTTCCTGGCGACTTGCTTTGACCTTAACCTGAGTCTTCACACTGAAATTTATGTTATGGGGACTTGTCTTTTGTCCCTATAAGGAAGACGAGTCCTCACAATGTGCGAACACATTTATGCCCTCACAACATGAGTAATACACATCAACACACACACACAACCCTACACACACACACACACAGATACACACTGTGACCTTAAGTTTCCTGGGCCAGAAGAAAAGGGAAGTCCTTGGGAACTCCCTGGGCCTCTTTACACACGCACGCACATGCATACTCGGAGTATTTGACAGCGTTGCGTACATATGTAAGCTTGTGTGTGTGTGTGTGAGCGTTACATTTTAACACCTATGCTTCAGCTGTAAAAAATTGCTCATAAAAGCTGCACTGTGTATCAGACTAGCTCCATGTCCTGTTTGACTCTATTATCAGCAGCCAAGTTCTAATAAAGGCAGGATCAGAAATGGGCAGAACTGCCAACACATACTGCAAAATATAAAAGCTTGTGTTTTTGTTTTCCAGAACTGTTATTTAACCAGGCTGAAGGAAATCAGAGAAACTCTGGAGATCTCCCCATTCTTCAAAACCCACGAGGTAAAGACACACGTCCAGTGAAGGAAAAAAATAGTCAAAAATAAAACATTATTCACTAAGAAATTAAATGAAAAATGTTTATGTATTACTGCAAAATCTTAACCAATATTTCAACATTTTCCCAATCATTTAAAAAAATCCTTCAGTGTATTTGGACCTGATAGGATTTACATGCTTGTGCATTACTGCAAATGCTCAGTACAGGATGTTCTCTACTCTTCAGACTTGTTAACTTAATTAAACAGCATGTAGCATTTAATTAGCTCCGTTCCTGCTTAACATGAATTTTGAGTTACTGTGCATCCAAACTGTAATTTATTGATTTAGTAATCAAGTGTAACTTAATGACGCTTGAGCAAACGCACCAGTACATAGACATAGCAGGTCTCGTCATGGAAACTGGACAGGAACAGCCCTGACCGCACATGCACACATTTCAGTTTCACACTCACACACATGCACACGCACTAACATTCAAACAGGCCAACCAGTTGACATGATGGTGAGAATTTGGGTGTAACAAAACAGGAAGTGAGATCATGTTTTTGAGGGACATAAATAAACACATCATTTTGAATAAAAAAAGAGAGGAAGAAGAGAGAAAACCTTTTTAGTTATTCTTTCCTGTTTTCTTATTCATCCCATTGTCTTTCTGTGACTCTGCAGGTGATTGGCAGCTCCTTGTTATTTGTTCACGACAGTAAAGGACGGGCCAAAGTCTGGATGATTGACTTTGGGAAAACCACGCCTCTTCCTGACGGTGAGGAACTGACCCACCGAGCATCGTGGGTAGAGGGCAACAGAGAAGATGGTTACCTTTTTGGACTTGATAGTTTGGTAGACATCATTTCATCCATGGTGAACTCTGAGACTTGAAGTCTAAGGGTTGTTTTTTTTTACATCCAAGTGAACATTTTGACACACAACAACCACTTCCACTCATTCTTCCTCTTTCTGGGCAACACTTTGGACTTCCTCAAGGATTCCTCACAGATATTTGTCCTCATGTTGGAAACCACATCATCCCATAACAACGTGCGGCCAAATCCATTCATGGATGCAACCTTTCGATCCATATCCAGCGTATTTGATGCTGTTGCTCTTCCCACGTCCATATCCCTTTTGATGTGATCCTTGAACCGTTTTTCACAGCAGACATTTTAACTTGTGACAGCAGGAAAAACATATATGCAATTAATAAAATAAATGATGGCCCAGTTCCATAAAGCGTGAGCCAGCACGTGCGCCATCTATCGCCGAATGAGGTAACACAATGGTGATTGATGGTGATGAAAGTATTGCATTATTTATATATATAATGCAAAGCAAACATTTCCTACTGCTGCAGCTTCACATTAAAAGCATTTAACTGGCCAAGCAGGACTTGACTTTAATTATGAAGTTGTCCCAGGAGATGCAATGTGTTTGTCAGTGAGATTAGCAGTGACCTCTGTCATTCATCAAAAAAGCTTCTAACAAGACAGCAGTGATTTTTGACAGCGGTTCAGTTTGAAATATTGCAGGGAATAATGAGACAAGTAGGAGCAGTTCGGCTGTTCGATAAAGAGCTGCAGGCAACAGGCTGCAAAACCTCACAACTTCTCAGTGATGTAACCAACTCCTTTCACTGTGTTCGCAGACTCAGGCCATGTGCAGCATAAAATCAGATTTCATTTGCTCACAGAATGATGGAAAAAGTCCCATTATTACTTGACTTATTTATTAAAATGATAATAGTTTGTTTGCTGCAACCAGAATTCTGGTAAGTGTAGTATTAAAAGCATTTTTTGTAATTACAGGTGTCAACAAATCAACCAGGTCTCTTTGAGAATCAAGATTGCCACTTTAATGTTATTCAGTACATCTGTGTTTTTTCTATTATGACTAGTCTGCTGTGAAAAAGGGTCTATTTTACTTGCATTTTTACTACATTCTCCAATTAAAAGCAAATTGAAGGCTAAGGCAGGCGATTCTCTATATTTTTGTTATCATAAACATCCCATAAAAAGACCAAAAACAGTAATGTGTTAGTCCGTCTTTCAATATTTGCCCAGCCTTGGTTGTCAGCCCCAAGCCCATTTATCATCAGAGTTATAGTTGTGTGTGATCAGGTGGTCATATCAGAAAAGACACTGTAACAATTGTCTAATTTTTCTACAAACCAGATTTTATGCTATTTTAATTTTAAAAAGATGCTGTAATCACGTAAAAACTGTACAAGCAGTGGATTTAAAAATGCAGGTTCAAAACTCCCATATTTGACCTGAAATGCCTTGATTCTATTCTACTGGATTTTTTTGTCTGTTTGACCACAACTTCAGCACATTTCCCATTTCTTTAAAAAAAATCTGCACCTAATTACATTACCAGATTGTACAGTTGAGTGTTTTTACTCATGAAAACGTGATTTTAGGTGTATTTTACAGCAGAAAAAACAAAACTAGTCTCTCAGCTGTTTTTCACCTCTGTTTAAGTCGCACTCAGATTTAGATACTGTAGGTTGGTCAGTGAGGTTTTGTCAGTGGAGGCCATGTTCGCTCCACGATAATCTGGCAATAACTGGCAATTATGTGGAGCTAAATTATACATCTCACAGTAGTTTCAGTGTGTTACGGGGGGCATTGTTTCATATGTAACATATTTGCAGCCAACATGGCGTCCATAGTACTTCCCTGGCCAAACACTCACCACCCTTCTCACACTTTGTTGGGATTGTTCACAATGTACAGTAAGATTTATTATGTTTGGTGTAGTTTTTGTAGTGTACTCAAATCCTGTGGAACACTTACAGCCATGAACAATCTTATTTAAGCTATCCAGTGCCTTGACATTACAAAGCCAAGTCAGACAACTGAAAATATGTTCTTACTTTTAAATGTTATGATGGATTTTTCTCTTAGTCTTAACTGTCGGTTTCTGTGCTTAGTCTTAACATGGCTGCATGTTTATTATTCCTCTTAAAGTTTGGGCTTAATTTGTATTTCATTCTGTTTTTATTTATAACATTATATTATGTTTAGTTTTTTTAGTCAATGGGATACTGTGACATTTTGAATTTTTGGGCTGTTGTGTTGTTTTGTCTTCAAGCATGTGTTACAGAATGAGTGGAGGTCAAAGGTCGCTGACATCGTGGACATTGTTCAAACCACTGGATGTGGCTTGCTGAGAAACTGTTTGGACAGATAAGGGGGGAAAAAAAAGTCTCATAATGTAACAGGTTCTTGATGAACAATAAAAACGAAACAGTATGTACAGTAGGTTCCACTCTACCATACATTGAAAATGCAGTGGTTTTCAGTTGATGTTTGCAGTGAAAGTAGACGGAGAAAGAGACCGATTGTAAATCCATGCAGTGCCTTCTGTAAAGAAGTAGTTTGACATTTTGGGAAATACGCTTATTAGGTTTGGGGTTTTTTTAAACTCTTGAAAACAAAGCAGATATTTCCCAAAATTTCAAACTATGGCTTTAAGACCAACCATCTTGGCTATTGCTTGTGCTCCCCAATGTGCACTTATGGTTGTTTGTTAGTAGGTATCATATTGTTCTGGATTTGCCAGCTTGTGTATTTATTTGGATTGTTCCTTTAAAGAAGTGTGTATTTGGTGAACAAAAAAACTGCATTCGTGTGTCATTTCTGGGATCTTAAATGTCTATCTATATCTATCTATCTATCTATCTATCTATCTATCTATCTATCTATCTATCTATCTATCTGTCTGTCTGTCTATCTATCTATCTATCTATCTATCTATCTATTTATCCATGAGGACATGGCCCCATATATCGTCCTGACCTGACTGAGCCCACAGTGACCCCGTCCTGCTGCTGCTGCTCCTTGGCCACATTAATTGCTTCGTTTGCATGAAGGTCATTTGCCATTCAAATCACACCTGTCCACAACAGCAGCAGCATCCGGACCTGGTAGGAAAGAAAGGGCATGATTCAGCAACAGAGAGGTTGTGAAAGGGGAACCACAGCAGAGATTTTTTTTTTCATGGAGCGTGGTGGTGGCGGGGAAGGTGAGCCCTTCAGGGTCTTTTTAAACGCAAATTTCAAAAGGTGTTTTTACATTTTTTGCATTTTTCCTACTCTCTGGCCCCTCATTACTCCTTGTGTGCCTCTTGAACTTTGCATTTGGTGTGACCTACATATGTGACATATATGAGAAAGCTTTAGTTTGTGCCTTACTTACATAGGGCTACTTTTTTTCTGAGTTTATTTCTCCTATTTTAGATCCCTTGTGTGAAAACTGGGTTGTGATTGAACCAAATTTGACACACTCACTAACACTCCAGGCAGTTTGAAAGGAGATGTGTTCGCTTAAAACGACCAGTGAATTTATTTAGTCTGGGAAAAAGTTATAACCTCCTTTACTTAATGCCACATAACATAGTCTGTGTGGCTCTGTGGCGCACTCTGCTGTCACTGTACTGCCACTGCAGAGAGACCATCATCTCAAAGAGAGAAATGTTTGCATGAATAAACAAACAAAAACAAACCAACAGTGCCCATGTTCATTGTCATGAATGATGACATGTCCCGGTGTGTTAACAGTGTGGCTCATTGATGTGTTTTTGATGAAGGTGAGCTATATCAGACTTCAGCTACGCAGACAATACTTGAAGGATCAATTCAGTTTTTGTTTTGGTTCTTTCATAGGATTTGTTGATAATGAAAAAAACCCAAACAGTATCTCCAGAATTCAATTTAAAACCACTATGTCTTCATTAGAAAGTAATATTATGGTACTGTAATAATATAATGTGTAATATTTCTACAAAGCAGCGCTGATGCTATACTATTTTGAAAGATGCTGTAATCCCAAAAAAGATTCAGTACAAGTAGTGGGTTTAAAAATTCAGGTTCTAAACTCCCATATTTGACTTTAAATGCCTTGATTTGACAAAGTCAGGACCCAGATTTTTGCATTAGGGCAGGATTTTTATTAGTTTTATGTTCTCTTAGAATTATTTATATTTATTGCAGTTGTGCTTTTTATATGTGCATATTTTATTGCAGTCATTCATTCATACAGCTTCACTTTAAAGCACGGTAGTGATTGATATTTCAGTTTGATAGTCATAATATTGTCATGCTATAATTTCTTCTGCTCATTGATTAGTGATAAAGATCAAACAGGGGAGTACACCAGCAGATGGCAGCAGAGGCCCATTTCACCGCCGAGGTCCATTTATTTTTATGGCTGTCACCTGTGTGGTCACTGTGTTTGAAAACATCAGATATTACAGCTGCTTGTTGGTCATATGTCTCTTGTAAAACTGACATTTATTCTCCATAACACTGCGACAAGCTTCGGGCTGCTGCACAAACTCGCGTCTTGTTTTTCTGGCACGACGAGCCAATGAGCAGCCGCGTTTCAGACCCCCACCTCCTGTCAACAGACGACGAGGACCAATGGGAGCGGAGGATGGGCAGGAGGGCGGGGAAAGAGCAGCGCCGTGTGTAAATAAAGTTCATCCATGGAGTTTATCAGGGCTTCTTGGCGCATGTCTGCTCGGGGACACAGACTATAACACCTCATAAAGATGTTGAAATGAGGTCAGTTTAGATTTAAAGGAAATGTAATGATTCCAGAAGGAGGAAGTGATCTTGTGAGTCGTGTGTGTTAGTGTGAACAGGAGAGCTTGTGTGAGGAGCAGGCTGGGTTGCACCAATGAGAGTCTGTGGCTGCTGGGTGAAGTTGGTAAATAAGGGTTGACCTCGTGGTGGAGAGAGAGACAAACTGGATTAAACGCAGCAGCAGCAGCAGCAGGAGGAGGAGGAGGAGGACGAGCAGCAAACACCCTGCACGTCCTGCTGCCACCAAACTGTGCCCTGCAATAAGGACAACATCCGTGTGTTTACTGCTCAATAGAGAGATTAGCCTGTCCTCCATTGGCCTCCAGATTTGCTGCATGAAATCTGCTGGTGAGTATCTGAAATGCTATCACACATTTAGCATGCATTAGCTCATAAACATGCATAATAAAGTAGCATTTTTTTTGGGTTAGCCCTGCTTATAGCATTGCAACATGTCAGATCCTCTGCAGCCTGGCTGTGGCCTCTCTGTTTACTTCTGCAAACTTTACCAACCTGCAAACACAACGGTGATTTATGCAGGTTTATCAGATCTGCTCACTTGTGTCACTCTCAGTCCTTTAAAGCAGCTGTAATATTAGTTTTTAACCATGTTTCTTATTGTAGAGTCCTCGCCCACCAGGAAGTTGATAATCACAGATTTTAAAATGGGACACTTTCTTAAGATTTATATGGCACCACTCTCATAAATAATAAAGATTATTGTGCATCTGCAATGCAAGATATGAATGCTATAGTCCCACATTTAACTTTAGCTTTAACAAAGAACATATACTGTAGTCTGTGTTTGCAGACCTTTATATAAACAGTTCAGGTCAGTTTCAGATGCATACAAATGGTGCTTTACATAAAACATAAAGGCATTAAGACATGATATAAAGAAGTGCAATATAAAGATGATATGAAAAAGATACACATAATTTGGATTAACTGAATTACAACAAAGGAATATGGAAGAATGAAATATGATAAAATAGATTAAGACAGATTCAAAAGTAGAGTATAGATTATAGTCCCAAATTGAGCTTAATAAAATGCTTGGGCAAACAGAAGAGTTTCAGTGATTTAAAAGAGTTTGAGCTTATTTCAAGCTTCCTTGGAGTTTGTTCCAGATACGTGGTGCATAAAACCTAAATGCTGCTGCTCCATGTTTAGTGTTAACTGTGGGGACCTGAATGTTTAAGAACAGAGATGGACAGGAGGAAATCAATTTAAGAGCAGCGTTATCAACCGTTAGTTGATAACGAGTGTTCATTCATATGTCCTCCTCATCTCTGACCTTTACGTTCTCTCTTTGAGGCTGCTGTTGTTTTCTCAGTCTGGAGTTTTTTTGTGGCTCAACTCTCATAAAGTGAAGTGAAACTGTCGTATACAAATACACTAAAGGTGTATTAAAGAAGTTGATGCCGTATACTGAGTAACTGTGTCCTATATAACTAATGTTTTGCCTTGTGATAGTCAAATATTCGCAATCATCTTATATATTATTCTAATATTTTGATTTAATTCTGATTAATTTCCACCAGAAAACGCTGTTAATAGCTTCAGGTACTAATTAAATCTGTACAAATAGTATATGTACCTTTATATCGTGGTCATATCTGTACAATCCTTCAGGGTGAGTGTTGGAGATTGACATTTAGAATAATTTTTATTGATTTGAGCTACACGTACCCTCCATGTGTTTATAGGATGTTTGAACAAATGAAATCTGAGGAAGCTGCAGTATAACATTTACATCACACTAGAGCCTGACTGACATATTGGCTGATCCAGTAGAACATTATCACAGCTATACAGCCAATAAGTCACAAGAAATTGCAGCACAGCATGTTTAAGTTAGTCTCATCAGTGTTTGCTTTACATAGCTTGTCCATTAAAAAGTAAAATGTCAGGCTCATTTTATTACACCATTATAGATGGTACAATTCTTTGATAACCAAATTTCTGGCATCCTCATCAAAAGGATGTAATATGTAATGTGATTTCTAAAAAAACAAACATTTGAGATATTGGATTTTTTTCCCTCTCAAATATTGATTATTGGAGTAAGGACAATAAAAGTTAACTTTTTCGATTGGCCCAGTGCCAATTAAAGTTATGTAAACAAATTGAAGTTGGGATAAAAAGGAAATTTTTACTGACATACATTATTAGTTAGGCAGCAGTGCGATTAATATAATGTGCCCCATGACAGTTTTATTTATAGTTGCAGAAGACACACAGTCATTAAGGCCTCATTTTATAGGACGCAATTATTAACAGAAGTTATTGGAACTGTAACAATAAGAGTTTTCTCATTCATTGAAGAGTAATTAATCTGACAGCCACCAGCATACTGTGTCCTGCATCCACTCCTTATATATATGTTGAATATACTGATTGGTGTTTTAGTACAGACAAAAACTGTTTTGAATTGGGTAATTTATTTAAATGGAGCGCAGACTCTCTCCTGTTTCGCAGTCTCGCAGGAAACATGGTTTGAGTCACGTTTCCCTGCTGAAGCTGCTGCCGTGGTGGATCGTCACTGCACAGTAATTGGGGAAAATTTCCCACTTTTGGCTCAGCATCAGTATTCAGAGGCAGTGACGGGAGGCTGTCGGTGAGCCATGAGGTTTACTGAACAGCGCTCAGATATAGAAACACACTCAGGCTGTGATGCCTGGCTATTTTCATAGCGGTGAGTCAACAGCTTGTGGAGGGAGAACAGCAAAGCCGAGACAACAACTGAGGCTTAGGTGTGTGCTTGTATATTAACCATAGAATACCATGTGTAATCCCAGTCAGGGCGCTGACACAAATACCTTGTGGTGACCTCTCGCCGACTGGGCGTCATAATAGACCTGTCAGTACTCCTCTCTCCTTGTTACATTTTTATTCAGGTTTTATTATGCATATAGTGTCCTCTCCTCTGTTTCTGATTGCTGATTTGTTTGCACTGATGCAGAGAAAGAAAGCAGCCTGTTTACACCTACTGAGGCAACACACCCACATTGACAAATGGGAAGTTGCTCAATACATTATGTTTTGCAACAGTAACTTCTCTCCAGTAGTATCAGATTTTGCAAGTGAAATTTATTCAATCATTGTTCACAATTGTGGGTCTTGCAGAAATGCACATTAATTAAAGTATGTTTTAATGATGTTGTTGGAGCCAGACATGCAGCACAAGTATTTTCCATGAAGTGATGTTCCATGATGTGTCCAACTTTGTGTTAATGGTTAGTGTCATTGCCTCAGTACAAACTTCCTGCCTACAGAAGAACCACAGAAAATCTTGGATGAATAAAATTCTACCTACTTTTCAACCAATTGATCGATGGGGGAAAGAATCTGCACGTTATCTCTAGATGAACTAAATTGGCCACAGCACATTAAATGCAGTCCTGGTAGCCTCAATGGGGGCTAATCAAAGTCACACAAAGTTGCCAAGCAAATTAATTCCTGACCATTCACTTTTTCCACACATAGCCATATTGTTACCTTCAGGGCATGTCTATCAAGTAAATTGACATACAACAGCAATGCACACACACACACACACACACACACACACACACGCACGCACACACACACACACCTTAACTGCTGACTCAAAGATCCGCTTTTTCCCAATTGGGGGGATGGCTTTGGTCCCGTTCCCAATTAACTGGTCTTTAGTCTGAAATGTGCGCTGAAAGTAACCTTTGTTACACACACACACACACACACACACACACACACACACAAGAATACGGGAGTGGATCATGGAGAACTGGCTTCCATACAACAACAAAACTGCTGAGTAAGCTTCCTCAAAAAGCAACATTCATACAGTTTCTCTTGACTTTCCCTCGCTCCATCCATCCGCCACACGAGCTACACAACATGTTCAACTGCCTGACCTTCAAAACACACACATAAACAAATTAAAACATGGGCAAACGTAGCGCTCACTGGTTTGAAGTTGGGTCGTGGACAACCGGTATCAATCCTTCCTTGGGCTTGAACCATTATCGGCCCTTGTTCTGAAAGCAACCCATAAATATAATGTAAATGTGAGCGATTGTCTCACCAATGAGAATTTGGTTGGACAAGAACATATCAACCAACCAATGAAGCAAGTAGAAGGTGTTAGCCTGACTAAATTCCCAGCATACCAGCAGATCTTGCAGGATCTTGCTGCTCTGCTGAGTTGACTCAGCATAACACTGTGATAATTGTTATGAAAAGTACAGAGAACAATCTGTTATTAACTTTCATTGATATTTAAAACATGCCGATACCCGCAGTATTACTGAGATCCATACACTGTAGGGTGTGTTTGCAAACATTTATACAAACAGATCAGGTCAGGTTTGGATGCATACAAGAGCAAAGACCAAGTGCTTTACAGAACAGAACAGATTCAAAAGTAGAATATAGATTATACTGCAGCTATAGTGCAAGATATGAATAAATAGTCCCAACCCAGCTTAATAACATGCAGTGGCTAACAGCAAGGTTTTAATGATTTAAAATAAGAGTTTGTTCCAGATATGTGGTGCATCAAAACTAAATGCTGCTTATCCATCCTACATTTTTAAAACTACAGATGGACACGAGGAAATCAAATTAAGAGCAACCCATTCAAATAAAGCACATTTCAACACAGTTACATTTTTAAATTTTCTAAATTTTTTGAGTCACAAACTTATTGTGCAAAGAGAAAGTTTGAAATGTGTATCTGGTATTTGACAATAATTATCATTCTATGGTAAATTAATGATAATTAAAAAAAAAAAAACCTTAAAGACAAAAACAAGATACAAATCTGTGCTTGTTTCTAAAAAAAAAAAAACATGTCTGTCATTTTTTGTTCTCCTGGCTGTCGGTCCTTTGTGTATGTATGCCCACCCCCGTCTCCAGTCCACGGTCTGGGTCTGAAATCACAGAGCAGCCCTAAAGGAGGACGGATGACCCACTTAGTGACTCAGAGTGTGCATGTGTGCAGCAGCGCTCACTCACGTATTGCTTCGACTCTTTCAGCAATGGCTTTTTCCATTGGCCTGAATCCCAGCTGAGCTGCGTTGAAGCACGTTGTCACACCCACCGAACAGCACCTGTAACACACTCACAAACACCCTCAGATTGTAACAGAGGGGAATGCAGTCGGAGCTATGCTGTTTAGATAAGAGCCGGAGAGATGAGAGGAGTGGATTCAACTTTTGTTTCCTAATTGGACCTTGAGTTATGTTCACAGGCATTATTACAGTTTAAGCTGAATGTGCTTATTGTTGATGCACCAGATTAATTCCTGAAAAGAAATGGTGCAATGTCTTGAGACAGGCCTTCATAGAAAATAATCTCACAGTCCTATCAGTTATCAGTTGCAGAGAGAAATGGGGAGAGGTAAAGGGTGACGGCAAACCTTGTACATGAACCAAGCACGTGCACCCACATTTGCTCACACACAGAAATAGCTCCTCCCTCCTAGTTTCCAGTGATATTTTCAGATCCAGTTCTGGACCACATGCACATATCTTCATAGCACGCATTCATGCGCGGTATTCTCCCCTTCCTTTCTTGTGCGTGGCGCTCACACAGGGTTTGCAGGTCATGAGTATTTTTAGATAAAGTATTAAAGTCAACGCAAGATGTGACAGCTGTGTTTGTGTGTGTGTGAGTTTACGTGTTTCTGTTCGGCAGCAGGATGTGTGTTGACGACAGATTTTATTTCTCTTTCCACTTGTCCATCTGTCTTTGTCTCCGGTCCGCTCATCTTTTCTGACAGGGTGATAAATTTAGATATCTGACTTGTCATTTTTTCTGTGAACAGTGTGAGCCTATCAATGCTACCAAGCCTACTGTGTATGGAATGAGATGCAGCATAACTAACAGTGATATCGTCCCTATATATTTTTTTCCCTGTCTCTGTCTCTAGTCCCATCATGGCAGGTGATATGATGTTGCTGATGCGAGGTTTGGCTAAGTTGAGCCAGGCGGTTATAGAGACTCAGAGCAGCACCCTGCGCAATGGAACAGGTAACTTGAACAAATGTTGTTATTTTTCAGCTTTAAGACCTGATAATCCAGGCATTTTTTACTACTGGATATTATAGCCATTATTGCATAGAAATAAAACCCTATAAAAATAAAATCCAGTCGTCATACACTTGGGTTTTACAAGTTAATTATAACGCAGCCATTAAGCCATAGTTCTCTATACAGAAATATTTATACAACCTTTGCATCCACATTATTGCGATTTATAGGTAGATAGCTTTTAGCTTGTTTAAACATTCTGACTTTAATTTTTAACTTTTATTTTTATTACCAAGCAATTATAATGGACGGCAACATTGATAATTTTGCTGTTTGGTTAGTTTATTGTGTCCTGATCATAAAGCTAAGAATAGTATTTTTGTTATCTCTAACCCAGGGGTCCCAGGAGTCGGTGCTGCAGTCCAAAGTGTCCAATCGGCTGCTGAGCAAGGCCTCTCTGCCGCCATGATGAAAATGCAGGTGAGTGCATGTGTAAATGCTACTGTCCCACTTGGCAGCATAGTTGGTAAAGAACTAAATATTGCATTTAATATTGATGAGTAATATCGATGAGTGTGTATGTGTCCATACAGGAGCTGTCAGGTCAGCCGCGGACGTCGTCATCAGAGGATTTTCCTCAAGATGATGCATTTGCAGCTTCAGAGTTCGGGGAGGAAGGTGTGGAGTTCACAGCTGATCACACAGGAAGTAGTGGTGATGCAGGAGTCCATCACAGCGCAGCAGCGACAGGAGCGAGTTCCAGTGGGAAACAGTCTTTGTTTGATGGATACAAAGATCCCAGCAAACAGTTTAATGGACACACCAGATCTTACCACCAAGATGCCAGGTATAAATAGTCTCTTACTCAATTTACAATCTATAGTATGCGGGTTTTTGTTGCTGTTTGGAGGATGAAGGTAATCACTTTTGCTTTGGCTGTGGCAGACATTTCGTGGGACATCATCATCTCTACAACCACCGCCTGAACAGGCATTTGTGGGGACGGCTGTACTGTCAGCACCGGGCCGGTCAGCTCAGAAGCTACCATCAGGACCCGTCCTCGGTTGGGGGGCTGACGGCCGAAGACATCGAGAAAGCAAGACAGAGCAAGAGGGCTGAGACCAAACCGCACAAACAGATGGTAACTACTGTTCCTCAACTCCTATTCTGAAACACATAGACATCAATGTAATCATGCACCTTTCCATACACACCCTGACATTTTAATAGACAGGTATCTTCATTGGTCTGTCTTCTTTAGTTGAGTGAGAGAGCCAGGGAGAGGAAAGTGCCAGTGACCCGGCTTGGCAGACTGGCCAACTTTGGAGGTACAGTAACACAACTCTTTGCTACTCTCTCTGAATCGTGGCTGATTTATTGGCTGATTGTGCAAGTCTGCAAGTCTGGATACATACAGTCTGTGCAGTTTATTCAAAAGCTTTGTAACCCTAACCCTCATTATTACCAAACATTATGTGGTTTCTCTTTGGTTAGTTAGTTACACAATATCACAAAGTTTAAAAAATAGTTTATGTTAGTTTGTGCTATTAACGTGACATGAAAACGAGCTGGTAACATTCAGGAAACCTTTCTTAACCTTGTAATCTATAGTCTGGCTGTAACCCACCACCTCCTCAATAAGCCAGGGTCACAAGGTTCACCACAGTTATTGTTATGTCATTGCATGACCTTCTCAAAGTCTACACAGTGATTCATGTCAAGACAACACCACTGAGTGTGTATGCGGGATGTACAGGGATAAATAAATGCCAACAAAATCCAAAAACAGAAAGAATTAAAGGGAAATAAGAGAAAGACAATACACAGGAATTTAAATAGCATGAGGTAAGTCAAGTGTCCTTGACCTTCACTTAAACAAACACTTCAAGAAATTAGGTCAAGCGTATCAAGCCTTTTTTAATGGACCTGTGTTCCAGATAAAAACACTCCTTGATAGTCCGTTACAGACTGAGAAAGAGAACAGCAGCACTTCAGATGTAATAAAATCTGTGTAAGCAGATTGTTGTGTGTTAGCTAATCTTCTGTTGGACCATGTTGCCCATTCTCTCGGCCCATTAGCTGTAATATATTTAAACACATAAATGACTGGTGCAAAGCTGAAAAGTTGTACTGTGGATGCTTTGCATTTTATGATTATGTTTGAATTTATTTAAAGGTCAACCAGTACTGAAAAATTTGGAACGTAATATTGACATGTCCTGGTGTCAAAGTAATATCTAGACAGGATTTATTTCAGCTATATGCAAAGGCTGACATGTTCACACAAGCGTAGTGAAGAGCTCACGACAAGCCGCAGACGTCGTTTAACATGACAGATCAGAGCTTGTAGATCACCAGCTTGTCACTTCACTTCAGACCCATGATGGATGTGTTAACAGGTGGAAAAGCTAGAAGCACAGAGTGTGAGGGAGAACATAAAACTGTGTGCAAAAGTAAACCCAGAACAGAGTCTCAGATGAGTCAGACTGGACTGCCAACACAAATATACGCAGCTCATACCAAACAAACGGGTCTTATATGAGCTACAGTGAGCTGGAAAAGGCAGAGCCCAGTTGATTCAGCATGTTGACAGTGGTAACATTTAGAAGGTGTCGGAGAGGAGAGGGGAGGAGGGTGGAGGAGTGTGTCCTCGGCCTGTCCTTCGCTCTCCTGCAACATTTGTTGACAAAGTCTCACAAGTTTTATTCACAGCTGCGAATTGAGATAAAGAATGCGAGTTTTAGACATTTTAGGTCTGGAAGAAGCAACAAAGTGATTGATAATGTCATAAATGTGTTGGCATGTAAATCTTTTAAAGCTTGTGAGGAGTGTTCAGCAGTCAGTCTGTAAACACATGCCTGTCTCAAATGATTGACAGACACTTGTGCTCAGTCTGAATGGTGTTGTCACTCAGAGATGCTGCAGGAAATGCTGATCAGCTGATGCACACATTGAGATCATACAGATATATACACACAGCGGCACGATGCTGGCTCATCTGCTGCCTGAGTGTATTTATAAAGCAGGAAGAATGAAACACTGTGATGATTAGAGTACATTGGGAGGGAAAGAGTAAGATAATACTTCACACAAGGTAAAGTGCACGTCCTCCGTCTCCAACAATAGAGGCGACGACAGGTTCTTGACCGATGAAACGCTCGGTCAACTCGTATACAAGACACAGAGGCACTCTGTGTCCTGATTTGTCCATCCACCGTCGGATCTCAGATTTGTCGCTTCAGAGACCGCTGACTAACTGATTATGTAACGCTGAGTTATGTAAGGTAGAGACCAGGCTCAGAGGAGCGCGCTCACAAACATTCACCAACTCGTGCAGCCTTGCTTTTTCTTTTCAGTACCTGCTAAAATAACTCCCTAGCTAGTATTTCAGCAGCTTGATATAATTAGATGATTTTATGTATATTATATATAATCTTCTTGCACACTGCTGAGTTCTTTAAAGTGCTTATCTGCACATATGTTCTGTTGCATATGATGTATTGATGAGAAAAACAAACAAGGGCAACAGATGGCTTCTTATAGTCGGTTTAATTATAGACCAGAAACATCACTGAACACTGGTGAAATATTCTGACAGGTTCACGGTGAAGGTGCCATTGAGGCAGCTGACTGTCAATACACAGATTGACTCACTATAAAGGATGTTTTTACAGTGTCATTCCCTGTTAGTGTTTGTCTGTATGACGAACAACTTTCCTTTTGTGTGATTGCAGTCATTTGACAACTTTTTTACAACATTATGTTTTCTGTGACATTAGTGCTTGTTGTATATTAAGCCAGCCCGCATTCATGAGTGTGTTGTGTTGCTTTGTCTGTGTTTCCACCAGGTCTTGCTGTAGGTTTGGGTATTGGAGCACTGGCAGAGGTTGCCAAGAAGACCATCCGACACAATGGTGTGTCAGGTAACGCACTAACGCTTTTTTGCTGACTAATTTGCAGTTTGCCTTCTTCCCAAACAACTAAGTTACGTGTAAACAGCTGTGTTTGATTTTGCATCATTATTCTGATATTTTTGTGATACTGAGAAATTCAGTTTTTGTGTTAAAATTTTAAGACCATTCAAGTCTCATAGCAGGTATTTGTCATGACTGTCTGTGAGACTGAATCATGCACATGGCCAATTTCAACACTGCTGTGCTGAGATTACAGCTGCTTCTTTCTAAATGCATTTTACTCTGGATTTGTGTATAAAAAATGTTGGATATAAACAGTATTTATTAAGGCCACGTCACAACCTGCCACCTACTTTAAAGAGACGTTCCTGCTCTGCACCATGAGCCTGCTAATCCTAAAACAGAGCTAAGCTGAAACAGCGTACGGACGTAAATCTGTGCCACTTATGTTTGTGGGTGTGTGTGTGTGTTAATCCCAGCAAGGACTGTCTGAACACACTCGTACGTGTGTCTGTGTGTGTGTGTGGTAAATCTCTGTTAAAGCCTCTGAAGGCAGCTTCAGCCATACTAAAACACACTACCTGATGACCTACTGACACATATTCACACAGACACACACATATGCTAGGGGATGTACGCAAACACATGCGCATTGTATGTAAACCTGGACTAAACTATTGATATTGATCAATGCCAAATGATTTTAGCTGAACATAAAACAGAAAATATTCACGTAGTTAATTAACACATAGATAAAACTTTGGCTCTCAAGTTTGACTTTAATGTTGAGACACTTCTTGCTTCTGCAGGTGACAATAAGAAAGGAGTCCTGGACTCCAGCCCCTTCCTGTCCGAGGCCAACGCTGAGCGCATCGTCAGGACCCTGTGTAAAGTCAGAGGAGCTGCATTAAAATTGGGACAGATGCTCAGCATTCAAGGTGTGATGACACATACAAACGTACATGCATCCGTTTAAGCAGAAGAAAGAGGCTGATAGAGGAGGCAGAGATTTAAAGAGGGATGAGAGTCGGCATTAAAAAAAAGAAAGGGAGAAGGGACGTCTGGCAGGATGGACGAAAATAGAATAAGAATAAAGCTGATGCGTCGCTCGCTCTGATATTGTGCAGCAGCCACGTTGAAATGCAAACTGTCTGATGAAGAGACTCACAAATAGAAGTACACACATTTATTGTTTCCATCAGCTGTGAAGGCTGCAGATCGCCATCCATATTTAGGTTGTGCTTTATGCTATTCCTGTTCCTTTTTTAAGGTAAAATTATACAGCACAAGGAACCCTGGACCACAGACAGTTGTCAACAAAGAAAGTTGGCACAGAGATCTGATTGTTGTTGATCAGTGACTGCCAAGAGTCAAGTCAGGTCTGCCAACACGCTGCCGTCACTTACTCCTGGTGGACGGACTCAGTACAGATACAGTGGTGTTGTGGTGAGCTGTTGATGGTTTTGTACATGCTCTGTCAGAGTTATGACATTAGCATTGACCTGTTACTGCAAACAGGCACAAACATACAGGTAGCAGCAGCTGATAATAAGCTATAGTGTGAGTTAAAGCTTGTTGGTGTTTTGCACATGCGCCAGATAAAGTAAAGACCGGAAGGCCGATGGCAGTAAACATCTTGGCACACAGTGCAGGCAGCTCGGGTAACAGCACTAAACACATCATTCATTTTGTTTATCCCTGTTGCCCCCGCTGCCTGACCTTGGCTGGTGACCCTTGTCCTGCATTTGTGCATTCGTGCACTGCTTCATTACATGTTAGGGTAACCTCTACGCAGACGGTACCATGCAGAAGATATAAGCTACAATTGTAGGAGAGAACAGGACATTGGCTTCCCTTTTTTTTCTAAACAGATTGTCAGCACAGTGGACTGACCTTGTGTGCGTGTGTGTGGTTATTTGCAGAATTGGCACAGCTTTACTTTATCTCGAAGGTGGTGACAAGTTTATTCTTAAATCATGGACAGAAAGGTCACAGTAGTTTTCTGTACACACACTCACACACCATTACTGACAGAGGCTGAATAAGATTGATATTATAGAATTACAGTCAACTGAGGCCACTAAAACCTGACTGGAGTCAAGTAAATCTGGAGGATAAAAATCGCCTCAGTGGTCTTTGCCCACTGCTGACATTCATCTGTCAGGGTGGGAATGCAGCTGTGCTCGAATGATTGTGCGTGCAACCATTGGGCCCTTTAGCACCAGTCCAAAATAGTGTTAACCTTGAGGGGTCTGAAACTATTTTGAAACCGATAGTAAAGTTTGTAACAGTGATACTTCATGTTGACAGCAATGTCAGCCAATGTCATCTTTGTAGCTGTCAAGCACTATTAGCTTATTATATTTTTGTTGTAATCGGCATGTGCCTGCTTTTCAGATGATGCGTTCATCAACCCTCAGCTCGCCAAGATCTTTGAGCGCGTAAGACAGAGTGCTGACTTCATGCCAATCAAACAAATGACAGTAAGGGTCTTTTTTTTTTTATATCAGTTGTACTTCTGGTACTATTACATTGTTATTATCAAGCCCACTGAAAATTCACTTTAATTTCACCAGTGAAAAAATAAAACTGGAAACATCAAATGTTTAACCAAATATGGACAATTTACTGACAAAATATTGAGCTGGAAAAGCATCACAATCTGTGTGTGTCTGTAGAAAGCGCTGAACAGTGACTTGGGTCCCAACTGGAGAGACAAGCTGGAATCGTTTGAGGAGCGTCCGTTTGCAGCAGCGTCCATCGGCCAGGTTCACCTGGCGAGGATGAAGGACGGCAGGGAGGTGGCCATGAAAATACAGGTAGGCTGTAAACGTGTATGTGTGTGTGTGTGTGTGTGTGTGTATGCTCTTCATGTTATTAATACAAACACTGTAACTGGAGTTAGTCTCACATGTGTTTGTCCTCTCGAACATGCATTTAAGGAGAAATCACAGATTCTGATGACTGCTCTGTTTGCAGAACAGTATAGGTATAAAAATCACACTTGTGGACGTTTTTTTTTTGCCTTCATGGTATTTACAGATTATTTAATCTGCGTCTTAAAAAAAGGTTTATAGCATTTAGGATTTAAGGAGGATTTGCCAATAATTTTTTAAATGGTATATTGTAATCTCATTATGGATGATGTTTTAAAAAATAATCATGAAATTTCTCATAAACATGATACAGGGGCATTACTGTATTTTCAAGTGAGATTATGAATAAAAAGCACCACAGAAAAACACCACAGAAAAACTCATTTTATGATCTTTTTTTTTCTCTTCATGTGTGGTTCTCTCTGTTTGTCTCCAGTACCCTGGTGTGGCTCAGAGTATCAACAGTGACGTCAACAACTTGATGACGGTGCTGAATATGAGCAATGCCCTGCCTGAAGGTGAGCGCTCAAAGAAACTCTCAGTCGTACATGCAAACACAAGCTCACCTTCTAATTCATACACAAACACACACACCTGCACAAGTGCACTCTACTTCGCTGTCTTTGTTTTTCTGTCTGCTGCCGTAACACTGCAAACTCTATCTTTTTATGCCTCCGTGCCGGCGACAGTCACGGCCAGAGGCATTATGTTTTTAGATTGTCTGTCCGTCAGTCCCATTCTCAGGAATCTCTCCTGGGAATTTATTCTAATATGGCACAAATGTCCAGACTCAAGAGTGAACTTGAGTAATTCATGCATTCGTATTCTAATTATGACAAAATTTCACATCCAAAGGTCAAAGGTCAAATTCACTGTGACATCATAAAGTTCTGCAAAAACACTTTTCTGGCCATTTTTCAACATAAGTCAGGAACTGAAGGGGAGATTGTGACCATATTTCACATTTGGTCAGATACTGACTTGGTGACACTAATCTTGTGTGTCCACCTTGAAACTGTGGTGAATGTATGTCTCCTGTGCTGCCGGGTTGAAGATATATGTGAAGCATTTGTTTTAGAATTTGTAGCTTCTTTGCAGATCCCTATTTGAAGCATTATAGTCCAGCACAAGCTCACTGGTTTGGCTGATATTGAGCTTCAGGGTGATTGTCGTTGCACCATGTGATGAAGCTCTCTATCAGTCCTCTGTGCCTCCTCTGTAAAAATAGTGACCACACTATGCTCCTCACTGGAACTTGAAATCATAAGATCAGATAAGATAAACCTTTATTCTTCCCTCAGTGGGGAAATTTGCATAGATCGTACATAGATTGCACAGATCCTAAATCATACATGTCAATAAAAAAATACACGTAAATCCTTTTATTAAATCCCTTCAAAGTCTTCACTACATACATTATTTCATTCTGAGCAGACGTGGATGTAAACTGCAACTTGACTGGTTGGCAGAGGCATAAAACCGTGAGGCAGTAATTCTAGTTTCACCTGTTTCTTTGAGTTACTGACTCTTTGTACATTATGTTTTCAGCATGTGGAGGCTTGTCATACATCGTCTCCCTTTGTGGTGGTGTCTTTGTCTCTTTTTAGGTCTGTTTCCAGAGCACCTGATAGACGTAATGAGAAAAGAGCTAGCGCTAGAGTGTGATTATGTTAGAGAAGCCCAGTGTGCAAAGAAATTCAGGTGAGTCTTATGTAGCATTATGTCTAAGTATATATGATGCAATCTAGAAAGTCGGCCCCAAAAAACTTCCCATTTCCATTCTTCTTCCCAATCTTTCCATTGCATTGATTCATATCATTGATGTCTAATACTCTCAGTGGACTGCCTGCTTACTTAACCTGCATTTGTGTCTTTGTATCTATTCATCTGCCTGACCCAGGGAGCTACTGAAGGACCATCCATTCTTCTATGTCCCAGAGGTGATAGAGGAGCTGAGCAGTCGCCATGTCCTGACCACAGAGCTTGTCCCTGGGTTTCCCCTGGACCAGGCCGAGAGCCTCACACAGGAGCTGAAGAACGAGGTACAGCTGACACACCAGACAGACGGAGGGGTCGATAGATGATGTAGCCGACTAATGGGTGCATTGATCGGGGGGGGGCTTAGTTAATGTGTTCAGAGGGGTGAATAGTAGAGTGTTTGTGGGAGGTGGGGAACTACTGTCTGTCTCATCAATACAATTCTACATTCTCAATTCTACATGTTTGTTTCTGTCTCAGATCTGTCAGAACATCTTGATGTTGTGCCTCAGGGAGCTGTTTGAGTTCAGGTACATGCAGACTGACCCCAACTGGTCCAACTTCTTCTATGATCCACAGACACACAGGGTGAGTCCGTCTACAGGGTGAATACTGTTACTCTACTGTTCTACTGTAATAATAATACTGCAATAGAGATAAGAAAAAATGATAAGTGACCATTGGATCGTGTCTCTAGGTGTCGCTGTTGGACTTTGGAGCTACGAGAGGATTTGATGTGAGTTTCACAGATATCTACATAGAGGTAAGATTCTCATTTTTCATCACTATATTATATCAGAGTGGATTATGTTACACACTGTGGTTTAACTTGCATCATTCAATCGTTAAAGTTGTGAGACACAAGGTTAATATCAAGTCAGAACTTGTGAAAATACCCCAATTATACAGATTATTTTGCCATGCTTCAGATATTAAACCATGTGTCAGAGATATAGAGAGAAAGACATTGAAGTGGTGACATTCATAATCTGTTTGTGATGTAGATAATCCGCTCAGCTGCCGAGGGCGACAGAGATGGAGTTCGGGATAAATCTATTGAGATGAAGTTCCTGACTGGGTATGAGTCCAAGGTAAATATCTCTTTATCAGACTGTCTGTCTGCTCTACATCACAAACCATGGCTGCACTGTTTGCTGCTGGTAGAGCCAAGAGAGATGAGACAGAGTGGTGACAGAAAAACTCAGTGGTTGTGGTAAAAGCAACATAAGCAGCCAAGGAGAGGCGTGGATTTGGAAGTTGTTTGATTCAGCGTTAAGGTGCTAATTTCAGTTTTTTGGTTTTGCTACACAAGTAAAATTATGCCAGTACAACTCTGAAAAGGATGATCATTAACTGAGACTAAGTATGCAGCGTTTTTTTCCCTCCCTGCGTCCAGGCAATGATAAATGCCCACGTGGATGCTGTGATGATCCTCGGCGAGGCCTTCGCATCTCAGGAGACCTTCAACTTTGGCTCCCAGTCCACCACCGAGAGAATCCACAACCTCATCCCCGTGATGCTCAAACACCGGCTCACCCCGCCTCCCGAGGAGACGTACTCGCTCCACCGCAAGATGGGCGGCTCGTTCCTCATCTGCTCCCGGCTGAACGCGAAGCTGCAGTGCAAGGACATGTTCCAAGCAGCCTATCAGAAGTACTGGGAAGGCCGCACACCGCCGGCCTCTCACTCAGCCTAAAGCGATCCCCACGTGTCAGGCGATTTGATGGACAGGTACTGGGGCCAATGGCGAGGTTGGGGGTTGCGAAGATGCAGGACTGCAGAGCGGAGGCCAGGTTACCCGCCCTTAACTGGTCATCGAGCACCAGCTTATCTTTCCCATTTTGGGCTACCCACTACGATGACTTTTTGAAAGGCACTCATTCATATTTACAGCCACCGTTTCATAGTTTGAAAGGGAGCAGCAACATTTGGAGTGCTTTAAAGCCAGGCTCTATATATGGCCCTGAGACTGAGAAGAGATGTGGATGGAAGGAGAGACACAAACTGCCTTGTGTATTCAGGTGTATAACGAATGTAAAAAATGGTTGAAATTTTATTTCTCCTCTGATGTTTTCAAGATGATTCTTGCATTTTTTGTGTTTTGCGTTGCTGTGTTTTGTTGAACTTTTGGAAAATCACACCAACTGTCCTGTTTGCCGTCTTCCAGAAATGTCATGGGTGAAAACATGATTGTATTAAGAAAGAGGCCCGGACTCTTAATGTAAACCCACAATCAAGATATAATGGGATTAATACAGTGTATGGGCAGTATGAGTCACGGTGTCGACCAGGACCAACATGTCTGGGTCACAGATATTTCTGTTTATGTTGCTCTTTGAGAAAGTTTGATTAGATATGAATAGTAGGTCTTGGTCTGAACATAGACCGCAACATAAATGTAGCAGTTTTCATAAGAGCAAGATTTGTTTAGAGACAGATTCAGTGTTCGAGTCAAGATGTTGCCAGTCGATAAAGTTCAGGTGAATTTAGCTGTTTGTAGAAAATGTGACCAACTGGAATTTGTCCGCATTTACACACAAAAGGTCTGACTTTTAGCTCATGTATGTGCAGCGTATTTTCTGTATCAGTGTAGCCATTTAGATTTCAATTGCTGTTTGATAGCTTTTTAGGAAGATGGGGCAGAACATTTATTCAAATTATCAGTCTGTCTCAAGTGACCATTAACATGGCATTCAGGATCTTTATGTGTTAATGAACCTCTGATGAAAGCATGATGTTTCTCAGTTTGCGTATGAGGATGAAAGTTAGAGCTTCAGCTTCTTCACATCTGATGATTTGTCCTCAAACTGTGTCCACATGGGTCAGATTTAACTCATGAATTCCAGTTGATTACGAAGAAAAGTTGTGGCTCAGAACTTGAATTCGGTCAGTTTCTTTTAAGTATCAAAGCATGATTTCTTTAATCACTGTAAAAACATATAGAGATGAAACCATACGGATCCATGCTGCTGACTGTAAGAAGATGAGGGCTGACAGAAAGACTGACAATCAACGCTGGGCCTGAGATTAGTCTTGAATGTTAATGAACCAGCGAGATGGCAGAAGCTCATCCTGATATCGCACAAGCTCCAGCTCGCGGGCTCGCCTTGCCTCCCACAAGTCTGTAATCTCTCCACGCCCTCTCAGGTGTGAAATCCTCCCGTCACCTGGCTGGTGTGTGGCTGTGAAAGTTCTCTCTGCTCTGCTGTGTGAATGCAGTTATAACGGCCTCTGGAGTGAAGCTGGGAAAAAAAGAAGAAAAAGAGAAAAAAACAAGGTGCCTGTAGTTTCCAGTGGAAGGTTTATAGCGAGAAATCCTGACTTTATATTTCATATCAAGACTCGGTGAAAAGATGGTTTAAATTTTCTAAATTGAAATGTATTCTTTACTGAAAGTTGTGATAAGGATGATGTATGGAAAAAGTAAATGATCAAGACTTGTCATGTGGGTCTGTGTGGTTTTGTGTGTGTGTGATCATAATACTTATTTGAAGAGAGAGAAAACCTCAAGTGTGTGCAAACATAGATGTCAGTGTTATTTATATAGCCCACATTGTGTCCATGTATTGTGTCCTGTAGGTTAAGAGGTTGTAATGTGTGTTTAGAAGAGGAAAAAACGTGAAAACACAGTAGGGAGAGGCAGAGAGAGAGGTTGTCTTCCTTATTTAGCAATGTCTTGGCCAGCAATGGAGGAACTGGCAGAGAGCCTGGGAAATAAGAAAACACACACACACAAATATTCACAAAATATACAAGTGTGCACTTGAATATCCTGGCAAATGACTCGTGCCAACGCTCATGCACAGAAGTGGCTGAGTGCATGTAGATAAACACGTAGACACACACGTTTCTCCCCCTTTTCCTCTCTGAGTCACCCTGATTGTGACGCTTTTTGTCTGCGCTTGGAAAGTCCGAAATTACACAAATGATTCCCAACTGATGTCATTCAGTGTTAACCTCGCAGCCTGTTGCAATTCACCTCTGTGTCCAGCATGTGGCGCTGTTGTGTTTCAACACAGGTCATGTGGAATGAAGCTCAGGCAGTTGCTCAAATACTGACATCATCCCAACAAAAGAACAAAACATAACCAGCCTGAAGCCTCAGCCTTGATTATGTGAACCTCAGCAGGCCTATTCATTTGCTCATTTAGACTTTATTAGACAATATCCTGTTGGAGGAGCTGAGAGAAATTAAGAGCTGGAAATGATTACACACAGCAACAATGTTCATTAGATGCATGTTGACTCGTATGATATTGATATAACTGTAGGATCGTCTGTCTCTCAGCCACCAGAGCCTTCACATGCATGCTCACACACCTGAAACACTTTGGGGTAAAACCATATATTTGAGGATAAATAACTCATTAAAATGCCCTTGTTATATGTCTGCCAGCACAATAGTCTGCAGCATTTATTAAGTACATTTTGCACTGCGAGGATTTGATATTCATATGGAAGCAAAAGCTTGCCAGGAGATTCATGCAATTTCATTAATTCCACTTAAATACCATCTGCTGTTTCTCCAGAATAATCTGCATTAACCACATTTGACTCTCAGACGGGTCTCTGAGAAACACACGCTGGCCTCCGAATATCTTAACCGAAAGGTCAGGACTCGAGGTAGCTCAAAAGCCGATGACTGCATTTAATCCAGTTTTGGAACCTGTGTTGTCAGTGTGTTGCATTTTGATGACCTGAATGTGTTCGTTGCAACTTGCAGAGCTGAGATGGAAACAACTCTGGGTGTGTTTACACGACCGAGAGGAGTGTGAGAGGGATGTTGTGCACCTAGTTGTTGATTTCTTTCTGTTAAATCTAAATTGATACAAGACAGAATAATAGGATCCTATAACATATTTGTTAGATAAGTTACATATCAATAGTTACAACATCAAGAGCTGAGCATGGTGAGACTTTTTTATGTTGCGCTGGTCGCAAACATACAAAACATAGTTGAGTATAAATAAAACGTTCAATGCACATGTGTTGGTGTTTTTACATGTTTACATGTTTTTGTGATATATGTGCACTCAATCAAAGGTCAAAACATTGCTAAATTATAAAAGAGCCGCTCTGGTTTGCTGAGCTGAGCCAAATGATCTGCCTCACTAAACTGAATTCCCATCTCCATACAGGAGTGAGACATCCTTATTTGGTGAGAGAGGAGAGTCAGCAAGTCTGGGCACAATCCTTAAAGGCAAACACTCTCACAACATTAACTTTACCAGTTTGCTTCAGTGTCATTTGCATGGTTTCTATCTCCACCGCCAGCATCTCTCTGCACATGTTTAATGAGGCTATTTTTATTTGAACATGGAAACTGTTTTACTGTGGAAACTGTTTTAGTGTAGAGAACTGAAGAACTTCTGAGCCTGTGAGCTTAATTGGATAAACACCTCCAAACTGTAAGAAGCCTTTACAAGGTGGCTCTCAGCTGATCTGTGCATGATCTGATCTGATCTGTGATGCAAATTTTCAGTATTGACCAAATTCAACTGATCTCTACAAAAGTGGTGTTCAAACAGATAAATGCATCATCACTGCTTGAGGAGCAATTAAGTGTTTTCCGTACTTGAAATTTCTCCAGCTTCTGACTGAGAAAATAGTTTGAAAAACGAACCAAAAAATCAATTAACTTGCTGAATGTCAAAGATACAACAGCCACCACAGCACTGACGTGGTCTGTAAACTCATATTCACAATGGTGTGGTTACTCATGAGTCAGATGTGAATTTACACATCATTTATTTCCATAAAAAATGTGCACACATTGAATCCTACAAGGATAAGCGCTACTCTTTTGCTCTGAAAAACAACGACTGGAGAATTCCTCTGTTTCACGGGATGAACAATCTGCTCACGTCTGATGAATCCCACAAAATTCATTCTGCTGACGATCGTGGCTTCTGCTGAGTCACATCAAATGGAAAACGTGCACGATTCAATCACGATCGTCAGCAATTAGAACAAAAACTTTTTTAATTGCAAATAAAATCAATGTTGCAAAGTCACAGAACTGAGCTACAATCTTAAACTAGTTAAGTTAGTCTGTGTGTTCGTGTTACTCTATACAGTGATTTTACACCAAAAACTATGCATGCAGGGAACTGTACATGGCAGTAGGTAGCTGCCTACTAGCACAACACCACCATCATTAAAAAAAAACCCATTACAATCAGTGAATATTCCCCATGAAACACAAAGCAGAATCAGTGTTTAGGGCTGAAAGGTTGATTATAATAAAGTGTCCGAATAACAATTACTTCAGGTCTATAAATTGCACCCAAACCCAAAAACAAAGCAAATAAACTCCAGCATCACTGCTACAAAAACACTTATAGGAGAACGCTGGTCATTTGTAAGGCATAAAATATCACCACCATTACAGTCATCATCATTATGATCATCATCATCTGTCTCACACACGAACACATACAACATATATAAACATAAAAACACTGGTGTCGTCGACCAAAACACAGCAGAAATCTCCAAAAGGCATTTGGCTACGATAATGAAGATATTTAAAACCTATAGATCATTAAAAAAAAAAACAGATACATCACCATGTAAATGAAGAAGAGAGCACATGAATTTCTCTGGAGGCACAACCAATACTGGGATTTCACCATAAATAAACATCTTCAGAAATGCTGCGTGACATTTGCTGAATCTGTCCCATGTTACAAGAGAGGAAACCATTTCTGTTTTTCAGGTGCAAGAAGTGTTTTTGTCAAACGGCCCAGTTGGAGTCCATTCAGTTTGTCCGGGAGTAACTGAGCTGAGCACTAATTTCCTGCGAACACGCTCGCCGTGATTTCGATTCAGTGCACCGCTTTCCACTTGGCTGAGGCTGGATGGTCCAATTCTTTTAGTTTAATGCTCTTTGACTTTTCGATACTCTTGGATATTTTTCAGGGAAGCGAGCCAATGATACAGCGCATGAGAAAGCTGATGTGGTATCATGGGAAAGGCTTTGTTTGGATCAGCAGTTCCAAGGCAACATTTTGAGTTTTGCACATAATACAATTGTCCATCTTTACTTATGAACTCCAGCGTCTTCCTTATGGTTACACTGAGGCCATTTATTTTTCATTTTTGCACACTATGAATCACACAAACACTCACACATTAATATATACACAATTTACACACAAAACAGTGAATTCAGCAACCTGAACATTTTAGGATTTCGATATGGATGCACGACGTTTAGCGAAGTCAAAAATAGCCGTTCAAACAAAAGGAGCTCAGTCAAGAATTTGAATGACATTGCTGCAACTGTATCTTTGTCATAATGTGACAGACAGGGAGGTGACAGTGCTTCCCCAGAGTGAGAACCTGTTAATCAGAATAAAATGTTCTAATAACGTGTAATATCCCTTTGACGATGATTTGCACGTTTAAGAGCTGTGAAAATTTGAATCAAATAATTATCAGGAGGCATGAGTCACTTTCGAGACAGCCCTGTAATTTTAGGATGCCACACATCTTGTGATCTGCGGCGAGAGCGTGTGTGTGTTAGAGATGTGTTTGCTTTTACATGAAAAACGCTGCCTGCAATGAAAGAAATACTGCACCTACAGTAATGTGGACTAATGGGTGGTTGCAAATCCCTTCGTCAAGATCGAGTTATCAGAGCCATTTATGTTTTGATCACACGCTCCAGTTGAAGACGTGTTTCATCCCCAGTCACTGTTTGAATTACTGCTGATTCTGTGCTCAGTGATTGTCAGAGTTGGTGGCAAGATTCTGTTAAAACATGTGACTGTAAAACTCTCCGATAAGTCCAATGAACACTGAAATAAACTGCTTTAAAGCAGAGTGGCAGCTGCACCAGGCAGCCGACTCAGAGGCAGTGGAAACTCTACAAACACTCTTATGAACCCAGAAACCATTTTATGTACAGAAATTGTGGACCTTTTTTTTTTTTTGTCTTTTTTTTTTTTTCATCTGGCAAAATTCACAAGCCAAAAATACAGAAATAAAGTTTGCACATCATCATTAATTTTCTCACACAGTCACACCAACACATTGTCCTTCCTGTCATGAAGCCTGGAGTTTTTACAGATTTATGCTTTTTGTCAAACAAATAAAAAATATCAAAAGACATATTCACTCAACAAAATACAAACACATTCACTTCTTATTCACTGTATTTCTTGTGACTGTACAGTTTTAGTCTCTCTTTCCTGTCTTCAACTTCAAATGTAAATGTTGTGGTCTCAACCCAACATCACAATCAGAAGTTTTCTCGACAGAGCAGTCAGCTGATTCTCCATCCTTTCTTTCTCCATTTATTTTCACGTCTCTGCTTCTCTCTGTCGTGTTTGAAAGACAGACACCTACAGCTCATCACAAAAGGTCACCATCGGGCTTCGGGGAGGTTAAAGAGGTCAAACTGTCCGTGCGATCAATCAGCGAACATCAGAGCGACCTCTCTCAGACGTCCTGAGGAAGACCCTGATCTCTGTAGCCTGAGGAAGTGTGTGAATGCGGGAGGGCAGAGATGTGGAGGTGAAGGAAAGAGAGAGACTTGTGAATGTTTGCAGAAATAACGATTGTAAAATCAATTTTCTGGCTTTTATGGCCAATTAAAGAGCAACATAAAATTGCAAGAACATTAATTTTGAACATTTGACAATAATTGCCTCTCTCCATTTAATTTAATTGAGAGGATTGAAAGCAAAGAGGCTGTAAAGTTGTGTTAAGTGTGTAAGTGAGTCAAATCATCATCTAAACCTTCTGGGAATATCTCAAATAGGTTTTTCTAGTTTTTCCATCCACCTTTATCAGTGAATGGAGTTTGTCATGGAGCTTTCAAACACATTACATGGTCTTGGTCTTATCTGGAACAAACTGCTGATCAAGACAGTGATACAAGCTCTTTCTCTCAAACTACTATTTCCAACATTTAGCTACATAACTTTTGAGCCCACAAGCGCATATTCTACAAAGTTATATCCAAGGTCAAGAATGAACTTAAATGCTTGAGCTCATGAGATTTATTCTGACTTTGTGAAGATAACAAACATAATATGTGATTGTGGTACGGATCAGATGAGAGATTGTGGGAAAGTTCTACATTAATGTTTTTGTGAGAATTTCTAAGCCTGGAAAATGTGGTTATTTGTTTTGGCTCACTCAATATGTTACTTTACCCGATATGTTAAATTTAGTAAAGCTTCCACATCACCGAGCAATTTATGATCTCATTGTGGGACAGTTTGTGAGTAAAAAGAAACACCTACCATCAGAAACTTTGGTGCATAAAGACAGAGGAGAACAGAGGGAGGAGAGAAGAGACAAGAGAGACAGTTAGTGAAAACCATGAGCTTCACTGTTTGGTCATTTTCAAGTATTATCATAAAGAAGTATATTAAAGTAAGAAAAAACAGGTTTACACAGAGTATTCTAACTTTCAAGGGAAAAGAAAAACCTTCCCACCTGAGTTGACCTCGCTCTAATTCAGGTATGTTACACGATCAATTGAACACAAATACAGTAACATAACCCCGGTTTGCAGGATCGATAAGCAGGAACACGGAGACAAGAAAAAAAAACGAAAGCTGAAGAAGAAAATGAGGCGGAGAGGGAGACTGGGGGACTGGCAGAGAGTGGGAGGAATAATGTGAGAGAGAGAGAGAGAGAGCAAGGATACGGCAAGATCAAATAGGAACAATCATTAGATCGAGAAAGAGGCAGGAGGGAGGCGATCAGTGGGAGGAAGATAATACCACGATCATTAGATAGATGGAGGAAGAGAAGAGAGGGAGCGGGGCAGAAGAAAGAGGAGAAGGAGGGGTGTTTGTCGAGACGGAGGTACGGCAAGAGAGGAGACATTGATTGTATGCAACGCAGGCTCATTAGAGAAGGAGAAAACTGATAAATATGCAACATTCATTGATTCATCGCATGAAGGAAGAAAGAGGGAACAGCTGAATAAGAGCATAACTCCCAAAGCTAAAAGGACATGTATTGTGGTGATGAATAGCTGAATAGTAATTGATCTTAGCAGCAAACAGCATGCATGATTTCACCCCCAGACTCTGGCCTTGGGTGCTAACAGGAAAATGGTTTGCATGTTCAATATAAATATTCAATAAGCTGCTGGCCGTGAGCGTTAACAGGAGTATAGATTTTGGCAGCAACAGTTGAATGCGACGTGTGCCCAGAGGCCTGCAAAACAGTGGGGCGCAGTGAACAAAAACACACCGGGGGGGCCGCTCACTCCCACACACACAATTACTGTACCTCACACACACACACACACACACAGAGACCCCTGCAGGCGTGTGCAAACTAACATGCAGGTTGGTTGCACACGCAGGCAGCAATTACCTCACACGGGCACACTCATACACAAAGAGGAGACGGTGCTGTGGTAATTCAAAGGCTGCCTCGGTGCAATGAGAGAATAGTAGCAGTGTGTGTGTGTGTGTGTGTGTGTGTACACTTGTTGCCTGAGGAGAAGACACTACTTTCTGACAGAGAAAAATTACCCAAACTCTCATCTCTGTTCTCTGCGTCTGCCTCTGCTTCTTTCTTTCTTTCTTTCTTATGTCTGAAGAAAAGGTATGAAACTTTTCAAAAAGCTGCAAGGGTAAGGTTGGCGTTATTGTATTCTATATTCTTCTTATTGTCAACGGTTCCCATGAAGAAACAGGTGTGGTCGGATGGTCGAATAGCTCGAACCTTTTCCAATGTCAGATTAGGGATTGCTGTGTACAACTATTTCTGTCACTTTCCAAAACCAACAATCTATTTCTGTCACTTGTGATGTGAACAACCAAGTGCCCTCTGTGTGAGAGCTGACTTTTTACCCTGCCATCAAGTTTGGCTGTTTGGACAAATTATAAACACTTGAAGTTTCCAGTGTGGTTGGACAACATGTCTTGAACTGGTTCTGATTGAGCACAACTTGACCCGCAGTCTCTCAATTGTTGTCTGTGGCTCTCAGGCCCGAGCCCATCAGTTTCTACTGAAGAATCAATTCTTTAAATGTGCATCACAAAATGCTTCATTTGTTCAAATGAATTTCCTAAAACAGCTGGGCTCTGTAGTTTAAAGCAAATGTTACTCAAGCAGAATCATGTAGTGCATTTGTTTGGGACTATTTTCTGTGGCGGATTAATACACATTTGGTGCCTGATGAGTATTTGTGGCAGTAGGATGATGACAGTGTCCGTGTTCAGACAATGCAGACAATACTTAATTATATATAGTTTGTGTATATATAGTTATTTATATATAGTTAGTGAAGTCAGTTCATTGCTGGTTTTTCATGGGATTTGTTGAAAAGCAGTAAAATATAGAACATATTTAAACTTATCCATAAAATACAGCTGCTAAAATAAGTATTGAACATCAGCATTTTTCTCAGTTAATATATTTCTTAAAGCGCTATTGATGTGAAATTTTCACCAGATGTTGGTAACAACCCAAAGTAATCCATCAATACAAAGAAACCAAAACAAATAAGTTCAGAAATTAAGTTATGTGTAATAAAATGGAATGACACAGGGAAAAAGTATTGAACACGCTTGCTGAAATTTATTCAATACTTCGTACAAAAGCCTTTGTTGGTAACGACAGCTTCAAGACGCCTCCTGTGTGGAGAAACGAGTCGCATGCATTGCTCAGGTGTGATTTTGGCCCATTCTTCCACACAAAAAGTCTTCTATGAAACCTCTTCTATGAACTCTGATCTTTAGTTCTTTCCATAGATTTTCAATTGGATTCAAAAATCCAATGAAAAACAGCCCCACACCATGATGTTCCCACCTCCAAACATGGTGTGTATTATGGCATCCAAAGAGTTCAATTTTGGTCTCATCTGACCAGACTATATTCTCCCAGTGTTTCACAGGCTTGTCCAAATGTTGAGCAGCACACTTTGAATGAGCTTCAACAAGCTTTTTCTTCAGCAATGGAGTCTTGGCAGTTGAATGCATTACTTATTTTTTCTTTGAAACAATTGTATCTGCTAATTCTTTTCGCCCCTCTGTCAGGAATCTTGCGAGGAGCACCTGGTCGTGGCCGGTTTATGGTGAAATGATTCTGGATTATGGTCATTAACAGTGCTCGCTGGAACATTCAGAGGTGTAGAAATCCTTCTGTAACCAATGCCATCAGTATGTTTTGCAACAATAAGGTTGTGAAGGTCTTGAGAGAGCTCTTTTGCTTTTTGCCCATCATGAGATGTTTCTTGTGTGACACCTTGGTCGTGAGACACCTTTTATGGGCCATCAGTCGGGACTGAAGCAGCTGATATTAATTTGCACTGACAAGGGGCAGGATTGCTTTCTAATTACTGATAGTTTTCAGCTGGTGGCTTTCCTGCCTTTCACCTCCCTTTCTTCATGTGTTCAATACTTTTTCCCTATGTCAATTTATGTACATCTATGGTTTGATTTCTTTGTATTGATGGATTACTTGGGTTGTTGTTGGGTTATTTCATGTCAATAGCCCCATTAGAAATATATTTACTGAGAACAATGTTGATGTGTTCAATACTTATTTTACCAGCTGTATCTTTCTCAAAATATCTTGGAAAGTGAACTTTACATATTTAACTATTGTGAGAAAAAGCACAAAGAGGCAACAGACACTGGAAAACTACAGACTGAGGTTCTGCAAGTATCGTAATTTGATTTTCATGCAGTGAAATGTTTGCAGTTGTTTTTTCTGCTCTTTGAACTCAGCCACCTACTAGACGTCATGTGTGAGACAGACGAACGAAAGAAAAGGAGACGAGACAAAAGAGGTGAAGAGAACAGAAGACTGTCAGACAGAAAGAATCACGCAGATAGACAAGCACTGACTCGCCAGGATGACCATGTCCATCCCCCAGAAGATGCTCATGATCCACCCAACCATGATAACAGCTGTCAGGATCTGGATGAGGGCCGCCGCCACGTTGAGCCAGAACACACAACAAACGCCTCTCTCCGAGATCAGCTCGCTGCGAGCTCCACACAGCACCGTGAACGCTGAGATGAAGGTACCTGGGGGACAAAAACAGCAAAACTTCCCGTTACCAAAAACAAAAACTACACAGTTCATTAAAAGAGGTTCAGCCCTGATGTGGATTACAACAGTACATTTGGCTCCATGAGGTGTTTGGCCCAACATGACCTAAAGACTCTGACAGATTTTTCCACTCTGGTTAATTTCTAATGAAGTGTACGAGACAGCAGACTTTCCAATGAAATAAACCAGAAGAGACGTGTGCTTGCTTCTATGCGAAAATGACAGTGTAAGTAAATTATAGTGTATTTCACAACAGGGCTGTGATCTAAATACTAACAGCATGCTAATATGCTCACAATGAACACACACTAACATGCTGGTGTTATGCAGATTATGTTTACCATGTTCACAGGCTTATATACATATTAGCCTGAAACACAGTCACTAATGGGAAATCATCATTTGCAGGTATTTGGTCATAAATCAATCATCGTCTGGACTCCATGGATATCTGCACAACATTACTGATAATCCATTCAACAGTTGATTATTTCCCATATTTAAAACAAAAATATCAACCTCATGAAAAACCAGGGGATCTGCAAGTCAGTAGGCTTTTGGGAAAATTTCATGGCAATCCATCCAGTAGTTGTAGAAATATTTCTGTCTGTATCAACCAAATAAACAGGAAAAGAAACAGAAAAAACATTCACCACACTATTGAAAATAACATCTTTTCCTGACAGGATTTTTTTTCAAACAGGCTGTACCCATCTGCTTTGTTGTCTATCCTAGATGAGATAGTGATGAGACTGAAAGCAGGAGTAGCCAGACAAAGTGAGATCTATGTATGAAGTACAAGAATCATGGTCAGTCACAATAGGAGAGTTGCAGACATCCATTAGCTAAAAAAATAAAAACATGGGAAGCTGAATAAAACTTTCCTCAGTCAAGAAGAAATAAGAGGTTTCGCACAGTGAGGCAGATTGTAGACTGAAGCTTCTCGATACACTGATATCTCACACCATCCACTCGGTCTTCCTCAGTTATAGAGTCAATATTTAAGTTGCTGGCCACGGCGGCGGTGGCGCCTTGGAAAAGTGCACAGAAAGACGCCGACGTATCGATGGTCACATCCACCGAGCTGAAAACTGAGCTGTCTGCCTGAATGAAATCCAATATTGCTCCTTATGCTGTTATCTGGAAACCTGGACCTTCTCAGGCCCCGTTCTCTGGACAGTAAATGCATTGTGTGTGTGTGTGTGTGTGTGTGTAAGGTAGAGATGAAGATTCTTTTATTTTAGAGTTAAACTGATGAATGTTTCCCAAACCTGGTCATTTACAGGATCCCTTCTCTGGATAAAGCAACAGGCCCAAATGGCCAGATCAGTACAGGATGGAGCTCCAACTCTCTCATCAAATCCTGAGAAGGACGCCCTCAAGGCACTTCCTGAGAAAATTTGCCATCCAGTCATTTTTGCCATCTGGATCCAGTCTTTTAATTATTGCAGAAAATATATATACCCCACAACATATAAAGTTTTGGACAGAATACAAAGGGCACACTTTCTCAAACATAGCAGTGAATCATCATCCAGAATCAACAGATTTTGGCTGCAAAATTATTCCCCTCATATTGTCTTTTTTTTTTTTTTTTTTTTTTTTACTTCACTTTCATCTCCCATCCCTGAAATTTTGCGTTGCTCATCTAATGACCGTGGGGATTGTATAATTTTTTTTCCCCGAGCATTTCTGAGACATACCAGTTCACATTCAGCATCTCTAGATCCAGACTATGTAAACAACCTTGAAGGATTCTGCATTCTAGCTTTCATTGTTGATAGAAGTGTCACAACACTGGCTACTTAAGATTAGTTGAATGAAGTCTCTTGGTTCTGTAGTATTTCCACTCGCAACCGTTATTTAGTCAGTTAGTTTTAATGCATAAAGTTTCATTGAGCACCAAATGTCTTTTGCTAAACTGTCTGAATAAGAGGTGTTTTCTTAGTCAGCGAGTCATTAAGTCCAAGAAATGCTTTCATTTATACAGAATCATAAATTATTCAGAGAATCAGCTGATTTCATTCGGCAGGCCTTTTTTTTTTTTTTTGCAAATACTGAACTGAATACCGTGAATGCTGAATGTGACACAAGAAATGCCTTGTGGGCGTTGCATGCATCACGGCCTTGGCCCTTCTCTTTCTGCTCGCTCCATTTCTTGTCACATTGGAGGAATTCAAATAACAGAGCGAGCCAAGCAGGTGGGGGGAGGGAGGAATGGGAACGGACGGGCTGCCAGCTGCATCTTGTTTGTCAGGAGCAATGAAAGGCCAAAGTCGACTCATATAGAAGTTTCTTATCACTTTTTCTCTCTCAGTCTGTTTCTCTAGTCTTTTCTCTAATTCACCATAAATTAGCAGGCAAACTGAAAAGTGAGCGCTCTGTCATACTGAATCTTTCTATAGAAGCAGATACTCTCAATTTGTCCCATAATCTCTGACATGTCTGAATGTACACCATAATATTTACTTTCACATGGCCTACGCTGGCCTTATCTGGAACGGTTTCCAAAAAGTCAAACTCTGGAGCAAGCACAAACCCAGAATAGTAAGCAGACCAGGAAAAGCTTTTAAAAAAAAAATTGACATTTACATGCAGAAGGGGACAGATGATGAATTAGATATTTACTTTTCCTTTCGAGCTTTCGGCCGATGCTCATTTCAAAGCATCTCGCAGAAAGAGCAACAGTGGGCTAAGATGAGATTCCAGCCAAAGCCGACACGGTTTGATCAGACAGAGAAAATGTTCAGGTCGCAGAGGCCACACCCACCAGCAGATGCTCTGGCTGCTGGAGCTGCCCACCTCCAGACATGAGCCGTGATTGACAGCAGGCTGGTGGATGAATGGTTCCACTTCACCTCCATCTTTGGCATGTAAAAAAAAAAAGATTTATACGGTCTGGCTACTTTCAGTTTTTCAGGTTCCAGTCGTATGTGTTGTGCTCATTGAACAGTAGTGATGAAAGAAATGGTTATTTACTGTACCTGCCAGCATGATCAACATGTCGGACTACATCCATCAGGGCTGCAGCTAATGATTGCTTTCATGACTAATCAATCTGCTCAGTATTTTCATGATTACTCAGTTTATGGTGAAATGACAGTCCGACAGTCCAGTCCAACCAATAGGTTCTCATGAAAATGAGCAAATCAGAGAAATTGGAACCATTAAATATTTTACATTTTTGTCGTAAAACTGCAATAACTGATGATTTGGCCACTTGGGGGCAGCAGAAACAAGCTGTAATCATATTATTCAATTCAATTCAGGCAGTGAAGGAAACAAAAGCAAACAAAGGTGAAGCAAACAAAAGCAGCAAAAAAGTGAAACAGTGACAGCTTTAAAAAGGAACAAGTTATCACCTTTCAGTGTTTTTTTTAAAGTGAGTTTTACACATTCAGCAGATACAACATTCATTTGGACTCTGGCTGTCTGATGCATGCAAGTCCAATATTCAGTCTCCTTTAGGCTCTGAAACATCTGGCTCTTTGGCTGCTGAATGCTCCACTATATGTTCGCTTCACTGATTCTGCATGTTTTAGTCCTGTACACCTCCAACACGTCATCAAGGTGACCAACTTTACCTCGCCTTACTGTGCAGTGGAAAAACACGCAAACCGTGCCAATATGGTTCAACTGGTTCACGTCGCAGCTCGGCACAATGCTTTGGAAAAACCCTGTTTGTGGTGTGGTGCTGGGCAGATAGCTGCAGGGTTTCTTTTAAAAAGCATTTTTAGCTGAAAATAGCTGCCTAGTGTGGCAAAAGACACTGATGAGAGCGGCTGAAACTAAAAAAAAAAAAAAACGAAATGAGCTGAAAGATGCTCCACAGAGTTCTCCATAGGGGCTTCATCACTACGAGAGACTCCTTTCACATTTCTGTACAGTAGGTGTTGTCTTATAAAAGTATTGATCACAGATGCCTTTTACTGTCAAACTGATAAATCAACTAATCATTTCAGCTCTAATGTCCACGCACTCCAAAAGCAACTCACTGACCAAGGAAAATCCACCTCCTGTGTGTCTGATCAGTGACGTTTTTTCAGAGAATAGCTGGTTTTGTTCCAGTTATTGTCCTCCAATAGATCAGCCTCTCTGATTTATGCGCTTTCTCATTTCTCCTCACGAGCGTCTCTTTGAACAGAAGCTCATGAAACAAAATAATTCATGACTTTAAACATGACAGCAGTTGGACATTAAGGGAAATCGTTTGAAGGAAATCTTCTGTAATGTAAGATTAATTCCACACCGCAGGTAATACCAAAGCAGTAAAAAAAAAAAAAAATCTATTATTTCACCGTTCCACACTTTGTGGTTGCCAGGCTCTTGCGGCACCTTTCAAACTGCCCATAATTGTTCTGAACAAAGCAAATCATCAAGGAAATAGCTTGCTTTGTATGAATGTGAGAAATTGGGTAAAAAAAAAATAGATGAGTGTGCTCAACAATCCTCCGCTGCAACAATAAAGGTTTAATACATTTTTAAGCTCCTCGGTTTGAGAAATTTACTCTAACAAAAATCCTCCATGTGTGAAAAGCTCTTGGATCCTCTGTATGTCACATGTGGGAGATTGTGTGTGTGTGTGTGTGTGTGTGCATGCGTGTGTGCCCAGATATTACCCAGACTAATGACCGTAATTACACAGAGAACTCTACAAAGCACCCACTGGTAGTGTGGGAGGTTAATGATGGAGTGTAAGAGTGTGAACGACAGGAAGAAACAAAGAAAGAAAGGGAAAGAGAAGGGGACATGTAAGGAGACAAAAAAATCGAGGGGGAACGGAAAGAAAAGGAGAAATTAAAGAAGACAAGTCAGTTAAACAGGACAGGTTTACTGTAAAGCAGTGTTGGGCAAGTTACTGAAAAAATATGAATATTTAGACATCACTGATTGAAAAAGTAATTATATTAATTTGTTTATTACTCAACAGTAGTGTAATGAGCTAGGCCTTGGTTCATTCATCATAATTTTAGCCACACTGAAAGTAAAGTATATGATCTCTATAATGCACAATTTACATTTACATTATAGCTGTCCACAGGAATATTTACATGCGTCTTCTACATTCTTGGACATTGAGGTGTAAAGAAAACACCGCCTGCGCCACACAGGCCTCCCGTTCCAGACAAATCTTCACCAGCTGTTTAGCTATTTGTTTTGGTAAGCCTGCCAATCCTAACCCACCAACAGTCGGTTTGTCAATGTGTCCAAGGCTGCCAAATATCAGTATCACTAATCTACATTTATATCACAGCTCACTGGTGTTTGCAACCTGATCGGTTTATCAGAAAAAGCTTCATCCATGTACACATCAAAAACGCAGCCTTCATCTCTGGGACTGAAATTGCTCTTCGGCCTTCATCTACATAAACAACATCAGGAGTGTTGGAGATGTTACAGAGCAGGTCATGAGAGACATTAATCCATCTCTGCATCACACAGGAATGTTTGTACATGATTGCATCTCCTGCTAACACCTCTCAGCAGCAGCAGTTCATTCAGCAATATGGTCATGTCATGCGGGATAGAGTCCTTTGTATGAGCCCTGCAGCGATCCACAGTAAGTGCAACGGATTCTATGTGTATATCAGTCAGAATACATGATGTGGGCGGTGATTTCCTGAAAAAAATCAGCACTATAACATTTTCTGTCTATGAATCGAATCATAAGCCTAAAACTAGACCTGACTCTAATGCGGCTTTTAACCTACAGCTCACCCATATTTCATTTGGTTAAGATGAGGATGAGGAAACGCTAGAGTAAATGCTATAATTTGATTGGGAGAAAAGGTGATACAGTGCCCTCTCCTGTGTCCTTCCAGTGGAGAAAACATGACAAGGTGCTTTCTTGGATGACTTACCAGTGGAAAAAACGTGATAATGTGCCATCTAGAGTGTCCTTCATAGAGGCTGCCCTACATGCTAGTAAAGGGCTTGGAACTGTTTGACCATAAATGCATCACAACTTCTTTGCCCCTCAGACAGCCTCAGTCCGCCACTAATGAGCAGCAATGATAAAGTCTCCATATTGGATATTTTTCTTCGTCCTACTTTCATGGCGAGTCCATTTAGTCCTCATAAAGACAGAAGTCCCAAACACACACACACACACACACACACTCACAAACATCCAGAGGCGAGATGTCAACATGACCACGCAAACTGATGCAGTGTCTCCATTATCACATAGCATCAATCACACACACGTGCACACACACACACACACGTGACCTCCGCCACCCACACACTCATACTCAGGGCTATATCATATATTCACTTTAGCTCTCTGTGTCAAAGTCTCACGCTTTCCAATCCTCTTATGGCAAAGCTCATAACACAACTCGAGCAGTGAGCTGTAGTTTCCTTCACAATAAGTATGTGTAATTATTTACAAGCCAACAGCTCTTTTAGTTTACACTGCACTGACTAACAGCTTCTGTGGTACTCAGCAATGGATTTTTACTCCGTCCTCATTACATTGCAGAGACAATCTAGGGTTCTGGCAATGTAATGTCAGGGAGGATTAACGTAAAGTTAAAACAAGAGCCTGAGAGAAGGAGGTTGTCAGATCAACTCACCGTGGAGCTCTGGGTGGAGAACATTGACTCTACAGAAAGTCTGTGGTGCAGAAATACATAACACGTTTTTTTTTTTCTATCATGTGAAGTTTACTTAGGAACAAATCTAATCTGATTTATGTGCCTGCTTTTTTTCATTGTTTGGAGGAGAATTTTTCTCATTACAAAACAGAAAAAGTGAAATCTCTACTGTCAGCAAACAACATATGCCTCTATGTGAGTTGTATGTGAAAGGGTTTTGTTTTTTTTTACAAGATATTGACACCCAAAATTGTCATTTGCATCCCCACTGTCACCTGCTGTACCAATGATTGTTTCTTTTAATCATTCGATCATTCTTTCTAACTATGATCAAGTACTTTTAGTAACCTAATTAGGAATTATTCCCTGTTCCTTTAACCATGACCACAAGGGTCCCTAACCTTAACCAAGCTGTTATTATGACTTCCTGATTGACAGGTTTTAATCTTGAAACAGCACTGTTGTCCTGATCATATAGTGGCATCAAATCAGAACATACTTGTATGTGCGTGGACCAATGATGTCATTTAAATTTGGAGGACCTACAAAGGAATATAACAGCAAATACATGTTCAACAATCGGAGACATGAATAAGTTTATTATATTACAAACACACTACATGTATGTCATTTTATCAATGCTATCTTTGGAAAATGTGACCTGATTTTTAAAAGTATTTCCAGCGCAGGTGAGTTGTTAAGCTTCAGTGATCCAGCCTTGAGTGAACAGGTTGTTTTTCAGTGGCAGACATAAACCAATGCCAAGGAGCCAGGTGCCCTGAAATAACCTTGTAGATCTTTTGTGCTATAAAAGTGTAATACATTATTTATGATTTTACAGCACAGCATGTGCGTGTTCTCCTTGTACATGCACGTCTGTGTGTGTATTTGTTCGCACACCTGTGCACGCATGTCTGCAGGACATTGTGTTCTGCTCTGACTCTTGTCCAAATTCAATTACACATTTCTAAATTTTATTTTGGCTGGAGGATGAATAGAACAAGCCGCTGTTTTCAGTCTCAGTCAATTAGACCTGAACGGCATTGACACACACAGACACACACACACACACACACACACGTGCATTGTGTTCATTTCAGTCAGTGTTGTCATGGCAACTAGCTGCAGCTATTCAATGAAATGTCAAGGCATTCAGACCAACCTACATGCACACTGTACACACACACACACACACACACACACACACACACACAGATGAGATGTTGCCTTGATGCTTTTCATACACACTGGGAACCATTTTTAAGGCAACATGTCAGAGTGACGGTCCTACTAAGAGGGGGAAAACTGATTATTTGGGTCATTTGGGTGTTTGTTGACCTTGTTTTCTTGCACAGCTGTTTGTGACATTTTCACGCAGTCAATGATTCAAGATTTGAAATGTAGAAGGGTTGCAACAAAAACTGTAAGCTGTTAAATGTGTGTAAAATTGAGAGAAAAAATAAACAAGAGATTAGATTTTGAATTTGGCATCTAAAACCTTCCTCACGGGGAATGATAACAGAAAGCACAGAGAGAAAGAAGAGAGGAGAGAGATGAGGAGGAGAGGACAGACACACACACACACACAATAAGTCTCCAGAGAGTGATGACCAACACATGAGAGGTGAGGGGAGAGGACACATGACAGGTTATTTGCTGATGGACTCTGAGTGACATCATAATCCCTTCAGAGAAAAACACCTGAGTTTCTTCTTGTCTTTTCCCCTGTCTCCTCTTGACACAGTGTGATTTTTACTTCATTAATTCCCACACGCTCCTAAAATAAATTCCTTTCTATGATCATTTCATATCTTATCAGTGCTGTTGCTTTTGAACTAGATTAGTGAATGACTGTGTGTGAATTTCTGCATGAGATGAGCTGTGTGAGTGTGAACCTGATCTCAGCCTGTTACTTACATATGAGTCTTGATTTCATAACATGAGATAATCCTTTATTTAGATTTTATGAACCAAAGTGTGTGTGTGACAGTAGCTATATGGTACAGTATATATATATATATATATATATATATGTGTGTGTGTGTGTGTGTAAAATGAGGATCAACATATTGATGAGGCTGATGCTGCACGCTGGGTGTGTGTGAGCGCGCGTGTGTGTGTGTCTGTAGGCATCAGATGTTGTTACATAATCTTACTATGCACAGACATCCAACCCAGTGGGGGATTAAGAACTGGAAATTTGATGAGGCGGATGGGATGAGGATGAGGAGGAGGCAGAGGCATCCTAACAATAGGAGATGATCTGGATCTGCATCAAAATACACATAGTAAAGGAGTGACACAGATTTTTTTAGAATACCTCAATCTTGAGATTATTAGGGCTTTGAACACAGGTGAATTATGGAAAGCTGAAAGTGAGTCAAATTCAGCACCACTATAGGTAAAAGTGCAACAGATTTTGTCGGATCACATAGAGTCGTACATGTAGAGTTACGGCACTTTATTACAAATTTTCAATGAGAATTTGCTTAGTTACAAATAAACATTAAAATAAATGAGGTCATAGCAACTAAGTGTATGTCTCCTTCAGATATGGATGACTGCATTTATGTACATGTTTACACCTGGTGTATTGTATATGCATTGTATGAATCTTTGCAGCAGAGCAGATCATCTATGATCCTCCAGGAGGCAACACAGAGGACCAGATCAGTTTGTCACGACTAGTTTTGCTTTTCTTTGAAAACTGTGACCTTGCCACCAGAAAGGATCCAATGGCTCGGTTCAACTTTGTGTTACAAGCAGAATCTCGGCAGTAGGCAGAAAACAGTGGTGGCTGAAATGTCACGATTCACAATGACGGACTGTTCCTGAATTAACGGATTATATATATAATGAATTCTACTGTGCAAATGCAAACATTGAGTTCACCCACAGTGATCATGTTGTGGCCCATATTGGTGATGGCTGTGATGGATTTTTATACCCAAAGTGAGATTTCTACCCGCAGTGATGAACTTTCAGACTGAGGCTGTGTATTTAGACCCTGACAATGTTAAACCCTTTTCACAGTGGACAAAAACTCCACAAACACCCACTAACATCTAGCTTTTGTCTTCAGTGTTAAAGGTCAGGGTCAAATGACTCTGCAGTAGTCACAGGAATTATTACTGGATCTGATCGGCAGTGATGGAAACATGACACCCGGGTGGACACGCACCCCTTTATTGTTTTTCTGCAATGGCAACATCGTCCAGTCGGCACTGAGTTTGAAAGAGAGACTGAAGTAAAAGATATAAAAAAAGTAACCGCTGTCATTGTCACTGGCCTCCATGCTGCTTTTTCTACTGTTTTCCGGCGTGTTCGAATGTGACACATCAGAAAAAAAAAAACAGGGAGGCAAACTTGTCTTCTGGCAATGGGAAAGAAGTCAGTCACCTATTTTTAGAGGACTGCTTTCTTTGTCTCACACGTGCAAACAGGAATATACTCACACATGCACACACATAGAACTTTGTTTTTTCCCAGAGATGAGTTCAAATAAGTCTCTCCGACAATTTGATAATCACTTTAAATCTGGTTCCTTAAAATTTGACAGTAGCTTGTTGTATGTGTGAAACTGGTGAAGCAATGGAGAGACTAAGCGGGACACAGTTTATTTTCCAAACTAATTTTGACTAACCACAAACTTTCCATGCAGCCTTTATGGCCGCTCTTCATTGCCCTTTGATATTTATTGGATTATTTTTTGCCTTCATGTTTGTTTATCTTGGTATTTGCTGGCATCGCTATTTGCACCACAGCTACAAACCCTCCTTGCCTGTGTCGGTCTTTCAATTTCACAACTGCTTGGTCTCTTCTTTCACCATTTTCAACACTGCATGCCACTCATGTTTGCTCCCTCTGTTTCTTAACTTTGTTTATTCTGGTTTCTGTCTGTTTCTCAGCTCCTCTGACTTTCACAAAGAAACACACAGCGAATCACGGAGAGAAGAGGAAAGTGTGATTCCCGACTTACCGAGTCCAGGTATGAAGGTGTTCAGGAACAGACAGATGACAGCCAGAGGGAAAGGCATTGTGGGTATCGCAGCCCGCAGAGGTCCCTTCTTCTCCCTGACCTCCACCACCACTCCTCCACCTGCTGTGGGGGCCCCAGCCATGGCTTTGGCCCCAAGATTGTCTCCAGACTTAACACGGCCCTGCTCTGATCCCCCTTCTTTCTGTGCCATCTCTCTTTTTTTCTTTCTTCTATTTCTGGTTTAAGAGTAAGTTGTTGTTGATAAGCAGGTGAATAATCTATATTGATTGATTGTATCCTTTGAGACTTAGATCACAAGTCACCACCTATGTCACATTCACTAGCAAATAAATATCAACAAGTTATCTAAAATTTGTGTGAATCTATAGTAAAAAAAATCAGTATATGTTCATGTAATACCCAGAAATGTTTAGTCAAATTCCAGAGAAAATGTGTAATATCTTCCCAAAGTCAAATATAAAAACCTTCAGACTGAAATTCTGCTGCCTTAAAGCTTTTTAGGAATATTCAAGTCTTCCTTGTAGAACAGATGTCTCCAATAATTTTCAAAAATCTCAAAGTAACCTCACAGCTGTTTAAGTTCCACCAAGAAACAAGTCTGAAGTAAAGCCAGAATTTTTCCTGTAGAAATTTCCTCAAGACTTATCCTCATTCCTCAAAAGTGCATCAGTGAGTCTGATCAGAGGTCAGTGATATCTGCCGTTTGTTTCCACGTCCAGCATGTTTCTCGAGGAGTGTTGAATCAGTGACAGTTCCTCCTTAACAAAATCCTCGAAAGATGTGCAGCTCTGTTCAGTAATTTCCTCTGAAGTCACTTTCTTTCTCTCTTTTTTCTTTATTTCTTTAGTTCTTTTCTTTCCTCAAATCATGCTCAACCCACACGCCTCTCTGAGACAAAGTGCACACAACATCCCCCCTTTTTCTACTACGTCTCTCTCTCTCTCTCTCTCTCCCTCTCTCTCTCTCTCTCTCTCTCTCTCTCTCTTTCCCTCTCTCCCCATCCTCTCCCTCCATTTAAAGGAACAGTGCATCTAACGTTACCACTTAATGAGATCACATTGAACAAGCTCTTATTCTGTGCTTCTGAATAATAAGTGACTCATGCCTGAATCCATCCGACTCTCATTCAAATTATTTCGTGTGTAGGATGAACATAAACCCCTGAAAATGTTTGCTATAGCTCAGAGCTAATAGATTGTTCTTTTTGATTTTGTCCCCACTCAATGATATTAATTCATATCAGCTGATGCTCATAGCAGATAATATAATATTGTAAAGCATGTTCTCACAGAATTGTTGCTCATCCCCGTGAATGTTTTTAGCTTCACACACAGATATGGATGGACAAATAAAAGGAAGGCAAGGATGATGGGGAAAGTATGACAACATGGAGACACAAATCAAGGAGAGAGAAGTGAAAGGACGGGAGCGAGGACAGAGTGGATGTGGGATTAGAAAACATGCAAAATGAGTGGAGGGCGGTCAGGACGATGAAGAGACAGGCTGGGTCAATATCTCAGTAATTATTCATGCGAGCCAATCCCCTAAAGATCAGAAATATCTTTGTGTCCCCTCACCCCTCCTCCTTCCTCCAGTTACTCTGACTTTCTTTAAATTCCCTCTATCTATCTTACTTTTTCCACCTCTTCTCTCTCCTCATCCTCACCTCTTACCTGCTCTGTCAGCGTGAGCTCTATTTAAACACAAGTGGCAAAAACATAATGGAAATCAGTGCAACCTTTAAATTATTCTCAGCCTTTATGTCTCTCTCTCTCTCTCTCTCTCTCTCTCTCTCTCTGTCTCTTCTTCTTCTCTTTCCCTCTCTCTCTCATCTCTGTTTGGTCTCCTAGCAACTCAGGAAGCTGTAGGTAATTATACAGAAGATATTGATCTCCAGTTTTTGGTCCTTTCTCTGCCTCCCCCTCCCTCCTCTCGTTCTCATCTCCCCGTCTTTCTCTTAATTTCTAGCTCAATTCCCACTTTTAATTTCCTTTTAATCTTCTTTGCAACACACCAGATAGCCGCTAGATAGAGAAGGTGGCTTTACTTTTTTTTTTGTCATGCAAAGCAGCATTATCATGTGTCTGACTCTGAGAAACCATGACCACTGAACTCAATCATCATTGCATTGTTCAGCCAATGGCAGGCAGTGTAATTATGCTAATTAACATGACAGTGTGATGAGGAAAGTTATGCGGCGGTCATCTTAAAATGACATTTTGGTTTTGAGAGTTGAACCATGACCAGCATCGGACAGGTGGCTTACAGTCTGACTTTCCTTCCGCACTGAATGATGAGCATCCTAATGACCTTCTAATTACGTGTGTGAGTGACAAGTGTTGCCACTTGTTGTCACACTTTTATTGCTAAAAATATTCTTGCGCATTCAACTATGTGAACCTCTTTTACTCCTTCTCCGTCCTTATTGTTTCTGCACACACACACACACACACACACACACACATCTGTCATTCTCTCAGGGTTTAATTTATGTTGATCCCATCTGTCGGCAAAAGCTGACATCACACATAGGTTATTTATATACAGTACGTATTTATGTATTCACATGTGTTTGTGTGTGCGCGCGCCCCCCTGATGACATCCCATTATGTCCCTCACCCCCGGACTGTATCATCGTCTCCTCCCTTCACACACTCCTTTTCTTTTCTCTGGTCTCCCTTCTCTTCATTTCTCTTCTTTGTGGCTTTTTAATGAACAAACATTCTTTTACTGGTAGAATAAAGCAGCTACACAGACAGAAACGTTCTTTGTGCTCAACAACATTGGAGCTTTTTCAGTGTCATTGACCTACGACTTTTATGACTTCAGTGGTCATTACATGTGTTTATACATCTCTACAAATCCCAAATATATCGTCTTTAACAGACACAAATACTCACTGTTCACATGTTTCTATACAGGATATATAATATTTGTAATGCTAGAACAGATGAATTCAACCTAAAGTCAGTTGAACTGCTGAAGAAGTTGAAGTACATTTACTATAGCAGGTAAATACCAGCATTAAGTACTTCAGTATAAATTTCTTGTATTTTACGTAAGTGTTTTTATTTTACACTCCACTACATTTCATTTAACAGCTGTATTTACTGGTTACTTTGCAGATTAAGATGATTGACATGTTATAGATTAAGTCAGTGGTTCCAAACTATGTGTCTAGTTGGGCCCCTTTGTCATGTTTCAAAAGTCTATGAGTTGTCAGCGTTTCCACTAAGAGGATATTTCCTCAATAACTGTTTGAGGCCCAAACAGGTTTTAAAAAATTACCAAAAAAATGAACACAAATATCACAATGGGTTTTTCTTCTTTCCTCTCCCGTTAATCATCTCACAAACCCTCAGATTTATTTTGTGACCCTTTTGAGGGGCTGGACCCTTTGGTTTGGGAACCAAACTGTATACTATAATACTATATCTATTAAACTACTGAGCTGTTCATAAAGTAGTAGCTTCATCTTAACAGCTACAACATTTATGTCATATTTACTATGAAGATAACCCTCACAGGGGCCGTTGTTCTGCAGAACAGGTGCTTTCACTTTTGAGTTTTGAGTCACTTTTGACTTAAGCTACAAGTAAATGGAGGAACTTTACTTGTAATACAGTATTTTAAAACTAATGTATTGATATTTTTACGCAAGTAAAGAATCTGAATATGTCTTCCTCAGACGACTTGCTTGTGTCCTCATTACTTGCTGCTACAGGTAGGTCACACTCACAGACGTGCATATATGCAAATTTAACAGGACATCTTCAAAACTCCCTTTGCGGTCTGAAATGAGACGATAGTGAGCTATGGTGGCTTTTAATCGTTGTATTTTGTAGCACGATTGTTGATCATCATCCCATTTGCAAACGAGAAGCGCTCGAGCAGCCCCGTCTCCCGCCTGATTTTATTTTCACATTAAAATGCAAATGTATGCAGCAAGGTCTTCCAAAATCTAATCAGACCATCTCTTCTGATGGGTCACCTGTGGTGTGAGTATGAAATCTTTGTCATGAGCTTTCATTGAGTAATTGTGCTAACAAGATGCACACACACATATATGAAGTAGCGTGGAGTGTGTCAGGACATGAAAATAAAAATCTGGGTCTGAAACTATTTAAAGAAAAGCTGGGAGACGTCACTGTATTGATGTCATTTGAGGAGTTGTTCTGGGGCAGGAGAAGATTTTTTTGGGTCAGGAATGTGGAAGAACCTAAACAAAGTATGAGCACTGGGAGTTAAACTTGGCGTCTACGGTCTTGAGTCTTCAATGTTCGTCATATATTTTCCCTCAAGTGTGTTTCATTTTGGCATTGACCCCTGACAGCAGCTGTCTGAGAGGGTTTTATTTGTCAGAAATGACTTGGCACATAACTCCATAACTGACTACGCTGTGGTTTAGCTGATGAAAAACAAAGATGAGATACTTCAAACGTCATCTCACGGGTCTCAAAAGTGCGATTACAAATGTGATGAAACAATTCCTCATTTTGCTGCAGTCAACCTAGAGTCATAAATACCTGTCTTTGGAAACTGCTATGAAACATTTTTGGACCCCAGAGGATGTGAAAAAGAGAGAAGATCGACATCTGCT